>JAXQQM020076832.1:0-139929 GCA_034641835.2 Pinus albicaulis | reverse complement strand
CTTGGGGGTGTTACAAAGGTATATCACAGCGCTATCACATAGTAGTTGTGACAAAGATGCTTCATCATTCTTGGAGCATGTTGGAGGTATTGCCGCAGATTCAAAGCTTCACTAGTTTTGGAAGACCATACATGAGAAGAAGGTCTCACTAAGAGATCACAACAGAGATGCATTTAAGTATTCCATGAGATGAAAAGTTATTCGGTGGGTTAAAGGAGATGGTATTATACAAATGGAGAATGCCATGATTATGTAGCACATCACTCAACTTCCATATTTGAGTGAGTGGATGAGGATGGTGAGCAAGGGGTCACATGATCACTTGCAGATATATATGGACCAGCAAGCTTGGTTACGCTGGTTGCCCTTGGGGAACTCCTATGACTCTCCAAAGGCACCTATTTTTTTTATCTATGCCTTGAAGAGTAGTTATGAAAGGTATAAGGAGGCATGGCAGTGCTAGTTGCCTTGGGGTAGGCATGATATCTACCCAATGATTTTCATTCTCTTATCTCATGCTTGGTACATCATTAGTCGATTATATGAAGAGGAAGCATGGATGACGTGGTTGTTAGAAGGAGAGTTGGACATCACATGTTAAATCTTATGTCTATGTATTCACCTATGCTTGAAGTATGACTCATATGTCCACATGCATTTCTATTGGAGGTATATTTCATGCATGACCTTGGCTGGGGAGGGGGAATGAATCCAACATGATGTGGTATGAGGGAGCTTTCTTGCACTATGTTGATGAGACATTTTACATGTTCATCATTGTGTTGTTTCTCCAAGATCCACATGCTAATGAGGCAAGAAGGCTGCAAAGTCCTTGTTGCTATGAATTCCTTGGGTGAGTATGGTTGCTACCCAATACCTAATAATTTTTTGAATCATGCCTTGGATTTCAATGTTATGTTGTAGCACGAGAAGGCATGTAAAATTTAGTTTCACTTGAGAGGGTATGGCCACCACATGACTTCTCATATGTCTATGTGTTTTGCATGGTGAAAATTTGGCATTATCATCTCAAGGTGTGCATTGATGATGGTACTTTGTATTGGGCTAATGTGACATATCATATGTCCATTATCATGGTTTTGTTTCATGATGCACATGAGGAGAAAAGAGGGAAAAAATATCCCTTGTTGCTTTGGTGCTTTGAATGAGTATGGTGACCAACCCTTGCTCATAATTTTTTGATTCATGCCTTATGTATCAAAGATAAATTGCAACAAAGAAAGGCATGCACATCATTTTTTGGGAAGCATGGCTTGTCCATCTTACATGGAGGAGATGGAGGACGGAAGCAAAGGGCCTTGCTCCGGTGGTTGATTTTGGGAGAATATGGTTTGACATCTTTTGTTTACCCATATTACTCCTTTCCTTCTTCTTTGCATAGCGCTGAAATGATGGAGTTTGGATCCAACAAGGCCAACAGGGCTAAGAATGGAGGCATAGCAATGCTTATTCAAGTTCACAAACATGGGATGGAGGAATGTTCTACATGATGAAGCTCTTCCTTTATGGCAGGAGCTACCTTAATTTATGTCTCACATGTTTTTTTGATGATGTTGGGCATCATGTATTTGTCATCTTGTACTTCATGGTAAGAAGAGGACATCTAACCCCACAGTTGGAAGTCATCTCATGCCTTTGTAGAAGACAAATTTGAAACCAAGCATACATAACTTATTGCAGGAAATGGAAGAAGCCTACCTTGTGTGGATGCCATTTGGAGGGAATGCATGGTTTGCATCTACAATGAGAGTTGCTTGAGGGCAAGAAACATTTTGCCAGGGGAGACTGTAATGTTCCCAATTTTTGCAGCTAATTGGAACATTGCATTTTAACTTCAGTTTGCTTTATTCATGAATAGAAGTATGTGAAGGAGGTTTATCAAACTCCTAAGTTGAGAATAAATACATGCCCAATGTGAAAGGGGATAAATATGGGCTATTATATTAAACACCCCTAAGTGTGAAAAGGGGAAATTCATTTGAATGGGTCAATCTTGGCCCCACCTACAGCATAGATTGGAGGGAAGCTTATCCATAAAGCACAACATACTTCTAGAAGAGGATCTCATGTGTGAAAGAGGATAAGATGAAGAAGGTGGTTTAGGGTTTTGGCAAGCCCTCATGTTATTAAAGGAAGGAGAGGTAGCAAGCAAAGGTTGTTGAAAAAATTTAGAAGTTGCTGCAACAACTCTATTCTCTTGGTTGTTTAGCCTAAGGGAAGAGGATTTCCTGTTTAGGAATCCTCTCTCCTTCCATGGAGTAGCTCTTTGGAGGAGATTGTGATGCATATCTCCATTATCCAGAATTTTGGCCAAGCTTCATATCTATAGCAGTGCTGGTCCTGTTGAGGGTTTTGTAGCTTCTTGTGATTTGCAGCAAGTGGGTGAACTAGATCTGCAAGATCTAGTTGTTTAGAGGAGATTTCTCTCAGGGAGGGTGTCTTGTGACCACCTGAAAGAGGATCTTACTTTCATTTTACTTTCAAATCTGTAATTTTTATCTACTACATCAATTTAATCCAGCTACTGTGCAGTCCCTTCCATGAACTGCGTTATTTTCATGTACATGTTTCACTGCTGTCTAGATTTCTCATGGTACTAGCTTTCTGGTGATTAAGGCTTGCCTCTCACTTTGAAGATTTGTAAAGTACCTTGAAGATCTATTCATGTTCATATCTGATATGAAATGTAATGAGATCCATCTTCATAAATCTCTGAAGTTTTCTGCAGTTCAGTGTATTAAAAGCTACATCTACACTTTATTATGCAATCTTTAGATAAAACCCCAAGGGGATCTTGTTAAGAAGGTTGAGTAGTTTCCAGATATGGTATGGATCTGATGTTTCAGTCATATATCAGTTGTAGATATGAGTTATAACCTAAAGTAGATGAAGCTCCTCATATAGAACACTGTCAAGTCTTTTCTGCAGCTTTTCCATGTGTTACTGCTATAATTTCTGAAGGATTCTTTCTGTTGCTTCATTTAAATTCAATGCTTATACAAAGGAACTTCATTATGGATATGATTTATTGCTTTCATACTGTAATATGATTTTAACGTCTGATTTCCAGTGATTTCCAGCAGAAACTGCGCAATTCTCGATGGAGGGATTCTCTATTAACTCAACCCTCTCCTTTAGTTGATTTTAAGCTAGAGTTGATTGTGCGAGATCTGTTTAAGCCCTCTAAACCCATTTTTTTTTGCTGAAACTATGCATGGAGGTCCCAAACAGCCTAAAATAAGGGAACCTAGCCCTGATCTATGTTATTTTAGCACTGGCTTGCTTATACAACGTCCTCCTTGAGCCTATTGCAGATTTTCCTGAGAGTGGAATTTCCCGCTTCTTCCTTGTTTGGTTTCTTATTCTATTTTGGATCCATTATTTAGATCTATAGATCTAAGGTTCCTAAGGGTATACAAATCTAAGATGAGTGTGTCATTCCCACACTTGCTGTGTTTCACCAATATTCTATAGACAGAGTCTGGAACGAGCCTGGAAGCCTCTGGTTTTCACCCGCTCTTTAGAGGTGACATAAGTAGTAAATTACCTAACAGTCTATCTCTGGTTTAGATCTATTGGTGTGATTCCATATTGCTGTGATTCCATAGTGGAATATCTTAATATATTCCCTACTGAGGCTATTTTTCCCCATTTGGAGCATTACAATCTTACCGCCTCTGGTCCAAGTTATTCCTTACAATACATATCATTTCACATTGATTTGAATTAACTTGTAAATATGTGGATTTGAATTACATGTTAATCCATTTGTTAATATGGATTTGTATAATCGCGATAGCATGTTAATATATAGTTAAGCTCCCACTTATCTTAAAAAAATCTGAGTTTAATATGGAGATTTAGTTGGCAGAGGCCACCAAACTTGGCTCTAGCTCTAGAATTGTCAGGGTTAACTGGAGTTGTTCTAGTTTTAGTGGAGCTTTTCTAGGAAAAACTAAAGAAGCCATAACTTTGGCATATTTCGACCCAATTAGGCTCAGAAATAGTCATTATAGATGATTTTTATGCTCTGAGCATGATGGTGTAGGTTTTAGAGGTAGAGGAGCACCTCTTAAAGTGAATTTTCTGCTTTTAAGATTAAGGAAGTTGAGGGCCACCACAAGAGGAGGCCATCTCTATATCACCTGAAGCTCATTTGCAGAGCTAGAATAGACTAGCTAGAATTTTTTGAGTCTTATGAATCCAATGGAGTAGGTTGAAGAACAATTGGAGCAATATAAGTGCATGTAATCAAAGAATTTACCATTAATCCAAAGAGGGCCAATCCATTGAAGCAGGTCCATGGAGATGTAGCCCAGGAGGGGTGAACTTTGTTATCAACTACTGTGTAATGTGTTTGTTTTTTCTTATGCGTGTACAATTTAATCTTTGTAGATGTTTTTTTAAAAACTAATTTACTTAATGAATTTCTCATAAAATACACACAAAACTTGACACATAAACCATCTCATAACTTTATAATTTGATACAATCCTTAAGCACAATTATTTTATACTAATGAGGAAGCTAGCACAAAAAAACTAGTTTGTCCATATTTAGATAATTGATCACCTGCCAAGATTTTTTGAATATATATATATATTAGACAAAAGCCACCAAACAAAAAAATGAGGTCACCGACAGTTTGAAAGAGGAAACAAATTCGCCCTTTCTGGAGGCTAGAATCCACGCGTCGGTAAATGTCAAATTGCTGCCTCGTTAGTGGCTACCACTGGGCCTCTTTTGACGAAAAATTTTATCAGCCATAAATTTGACATATGAACTTGGATTTAGGTTCCATTGACTCTATTTGAAATCTTGCATCGATATCTTCGATATAACCATAGTTTCACTTCAATCGAGTGAATTCAAATTTTGATATTTTCCAAATCCACTTGAGATTTTTTGCAGCCAACTGGATCATTTGTACCCACTGAGGAGCTTTTGGTCCTCAAAAAACATGAAATTATCCTCCATAATGTATTTTCCCGTGTTAAGCTACACTTTGAATATATTGACTTCATGCCAAGCCCCATCTTCTCTTGAAAGTATCTTGCAATTACATACAAAGTCAATGATGACTCAAGCAACCCCATACTTGCCGAGAATTTATAACACATAGTCTTTGGTCAAGTTTACATAATAATGTAAACAAATACCCTAGTTATCAAAAAATCCCCGAAACATCATCGTTGCTTCAATAACTGATAGAAAACAAATTATCACCTTTACAATAATATCCCAGCACATGAGTTATAAAATGCGGCCATGAAAAGCTACTATATATATTAAAACTATTTCTTACTAAAAAAATTGAATGGTTCGTCTCCTTGTGGTCAATTCACTTGTTGAAAATTTTCACCAGTTGGTTTATTCATAAGTGCTTTCTGGGCATGGAGTATCTGACATGTTGCTCTCTTGTCTCCATCCTTGTTGTAGTAACTACAATGATTATTTCCCCTCCAAACATTCTAGATCATCTTGGAACACTTATTCCTCATGTTCCTCCAAGAAGTTCCCATAGAATACTCACTACCACTGGAATGTGATGAGGTACTCTCATCATCTATCATTTGTTGGTAATTGGTTGGTAATTGGTTGTGTTGGAGCATTCCCCAACCTCTCTTTTGACATATCCAAGTCCTACATAATTAGGAAATTCCTCCACTTTGATGAGATTCACAATGCCTTGGTCATTAATGTTGATGCCCTTTCCTTGATACCCTATTTGATTCAACAATTTTGATCCAATTCCTAGAGTGTTTTTCTCAAAAGAAATGAGATCATCATCATAAAAATAACATGAAATTGAAGAATGACTTTATACCTCGGGCTTGTTGTACTCCATTTTTTCCGAAGCCTCCTCCTTGACTTGTAGCTGATGTTGCAACCGTTTTTTATCCTTTTCTGCTTCTTGTAGGAGTCTTCTTTCTTCAACATTATATTCTTTGATTCTTTGGTTCACCTCTTCGAGCTCTTGGATTCATGAAACATTTAGTGCCCTCATTTTTGGCACAACATATGCTGAAATATTTGTCTTATCAACTAAATCAAAAGGTCCATCTTCTATGACTTGAAGCATTGCAACCTTCATCTCATAATCTGATACCAATCCTGGGTCAATTAATCCAACACCAGAAAGTCCTGCAACTGCGATCTTCTCATCATCCTATGATTTAGATTCTTGGTCTTGTTGGAAAGTTACAACTCTCTTCTACTTCTCTTTTCTGTCATTCTTATTAGACCTCAATTCTGGATGTAGTTCCAACAATTCTCCTCATCATTCCCTTCTTTCTCCCAATGAGTGCAAGAGGGATTTTCTTATCTTCTCTTAGCTATTGCTTCCCTCTTTTGGCGATAATATTGTTCATCCTTCCCCCTTATTTCAATATGTACAACCTTCACACTGGCTTCATCAATAGTTTTAGGTTCAAATAATAGCAATCAAAGACACAAATAACTATGCAAAGAGCCAATATATTTCATCAACGTCTCAAGAGTGTTTAGTGGAACATTCAATGCTAATACTTGTTTCCTAAAATATTATGTAAAATTATAAATAGTTTGACCTTTAATTTGTTTCAAATGTTAGCATTCCATCACGGCCTTATGGTGTGACCAAATGCGTAAAATTGTCCCCTTAAAGATGAAATGAACTTAGACCAAGATGAAAGAATTTTATGATTTTTCTTACCACCTTTCTACAAATTTCCTTCCCACCAGACAAGAGTAGTGCCAATCAATTGGAGGGATGATATTTGGATCTAGGTTTCATCCTGTTTGATTCTCTGTATGCGACAATATAACTCAACCTATTTGATCCACTTTTCTAGATTTTATGCATTATATTCTGCGCTAAATCTAGGTAAGTCAAAATTGACATCGAGCTTGAAAAAGGGATTTTTATGAGTTCCTCTATCTCTAGAATAATGAGAAGAGGATGAAAAATAATTTTTTCTAGAAGATGGAGACGGAGGTTCAGGGGGCTATTTTCCTCCTCCATGATTTACTGAGGCATGATCATTTGTTTCTTTCTTGTCAAGATTGACTTTCTTTTCGTATTCTATAAAAAAATTGTCAACTTTCTCTGCCATGATGAAGAAGATCTTGCTATAATTTCTCTCTTCCTCCACCTCAGCTTCTTCGTCTTCCATTTTCCTTCTTTGTGTTGCACGCCCTGCTTCTGGATCAATGGAATTAATTTTTCCTTCACCTCTTTGTAACTTCCCCCTGGTTATCATACACTTGCAATTCACATCCACAAAAGACCTTCTCTGATACCAAACTTGATCCAAATATTTTTACTTCAAAGATGCATACATAATTTCATATAAAAGAGAATATAACCATGAAATAATATCACATGAAATAAGTAGAAATGAAAGGAAACCATGAGAAAAAAATACAACATATTGGTAATGCAGTTAACCTAGTGTGGGCTACGTCTCTGAGCTCTGCTCAAAGTGGGAAGGAAGCTTTCATTAATCTTTAGTAAAAATAAAATTACACTTTTATTGGATAAATGGGTTGCACCATTCAATTCTTGGCATGAAATCATGGAAAATGACTATAAATTTTACCCTGATCTATCTTGCTCAAAATATGAGCCCTTGAGAATCTCAAAGATTTCCCCAAAGATTCCATCTTACTGGTTGAATGAAATTATGTTGCTCAAAATAAAATCTAACTTCACCACTGTGCTCCTTCTGAAATTCTAAGAAAAATGACTATAAGCTCATCCTGGTTCTAAAACTATGAAAATTTGGCCCTAAGGGAATATTTTAGATTCCTCAAGATTCCTCTATTCAAGTCGAGTGAAATTATGCTACTCAGATAGGAAACAGACCACATCATCATTTTACCTATAAAATTATGGTTTGTTTGAGTATAAAATTGGCATGGTTATGTCATTGTGAATTTTTTCACTATTGGGAATCTTTTGTATTCCTCACTAATTTTGCATGGAATATTCTATCGAATATTTTTGGGAATATTAACCTAGAATATTCTCGCCTCGATAACCATTCCTGTCATGGGTGTGCTCCTAGTTCTGCCTGCAACTCAGCCTCTCAATTCGTGCTTTCTCTATTCTGCCTCCTTAGGTGAATGAGAGAACACGTTTATATTTTTGAGAGTTGTGGGCAATTGCAAAGCCTCCCCTCATTGTTTGTTGGAAAGTGGCACATACGGTGTTGGGGAAGTTTGGAGTCCAACCATTTGGGCTCCAATTTTCGAATATTCGGTTGGCTTGGTTATTAGATATGGGTATGGTATTAATGTTTTGGTGGTGCATTATTTTGGTTGGTGGAAAAATTTAAATAGCGCAGAGTTTATGGTAGTGTATGTGACCGTCGCGGGTTTGACACCTGCCGACCCTAGATTATTTGCAATGGTTATATGTTTTGTCATTTAATCTTTGTTGGCAATTTTCGTTGAGTGGTTGATACTCAATTTTAGGCCACAGGTGTGGTCAAAACTGCCCAGGCCAGATGGAGTTGAACCCCAGCATCGGCTTCAACGTCGTGTGTTTGTGTGATAAGGTTAGCAATGGGTTGGGGGATGCGTGACCACCCAAAAAACTATTTTTATATATATATATATATATATATATATATATATATATATATATATATATATATATATATATACAATTCTTATATTATTAGTATATATTAGACACAAACTACCAACTAAAAATTATTGGTCACCGACGATTTTAAAGAGGTTACAAATTCACCCTTTATGGCGTCGAGGATCCGTAAGTCGATAAAGGTCAAATTGTTGCCTCGTTAGTGGCTGACACTATTCCTCTTTTGATATAAACTTTGACCAACCATAAATTTCACAGACGAACTTAGATTGAGGTGTTGTTTACATCATTGCAAAGTTTTCATCAAGGTTCTCTATATAGACCTAATTTCACTTCAATCCATTGACTTTGATTTTGAGGTTTTCCAAAACCACTTGAGCATTTATGGATCCAACTACATCAGAATATGAGCAAAAAAGTAGATATTCCATGAAGATGAAGCATAAATAATATTTATCATATGAAAAATAAAATATGAAGTAGCAAGGAATACAACTTGGCGTTTACACCTCATCATGAAGTCCATGTCATCATTTTCAAGTTGTAATTGGTAGTAGTGTCATCATAATAGTCAATGTGTGTCCATGTGTCTTGAAAAATCTCGTGGAATGTAATGATGTATTCTCAAGAAAGGAAAAAATTTAATGTGTGGAATTCAAAGAGTCATATATGGAAAATGAAGATTTGCATGGAAAAATATGGGAAGTATTGTGTAAAAGTCCAAAAGTGATTAGAAGTTCAAGAGTTGTTGAGAAGTCGAAGAAAGTCAACAGTCATGAGGGTATTCCAATCATCATGAGGGTATTCCAAGAGTCATGCGGATATGAAAGGTCATTCATCATGTTATAAAACAAACGTAATAACTTAAGCAAAAATATTTTGGAGGCTTAAGCTTTGCAGATTTAGTCTTGCCTTCTTTTCTTTGGAGAAGATAGAGTGACTTAATGTTCCACTATTGGAACTAGTGTCTCACTATTGCAACTTTTTACTTCTATCTTTCACCTTATATTTGAATCTCGATGAGCCAATATAAT
Organism: Pinus albicaulis; assembly: GCA_034641835.2. Classification (NCBI taxonomy): domain Eukaryota; kingdom Viridiplantae; phylum Streptophyta; class Pinopsida; order Pinales; family Pinaceae; genus Pinus; species Pinus albicaulis. Next base: position 130,284 of record JAXQQM020076832.1, on the reverse strand, counting down.
TTCATGCATGTATTGTGGATGCAGTAGGACTATTCTTTGGATATTTTCTATATATGTTTCGTTCATATGTATTAAAGAATTTGATCTATTTCAGTGGCTTTGATACTTGTCTTAGTGAAGGTGTGTTGTATGTCATTTAATGACCATTGTGTCTATGTGAACTATTTAATTAGATAAGTTATGAATATTTATTTACTTCTATGTCTCTCTTATGTTAATATTATTACTTCTTTCTAGAGGGTCACTATTTTTCTCTCCCTCGTGAAATTATCCTTTTAAACATTGTAATCACCATTTCAAAATGTTGACTTAACTGATTATTCAACATTTATGTATATAATCTCTTATGTTATCCATTGAATCCAATATGAACCTTTGTATTATGGTGGTCGATCCAATAATCCATATGGGTATTCTACTCCAAAAAATGTGAGGTCCAATTGGTACTTCACATTAAGGATACCCCCGACATGTTGGCGTTATCTAGCACCATTACCAGGTAGCTACAAAATTTGTGCAAGAAGTCCTTGAAGGTGAAATAATACAAAGAGGAATTCTAATGGTTCAATACAAGAGAATGTCACATCGAGGAAGGTGTGGAGAAGGTGGCGAGATACATAAATGGCCCAAGGATGAAATACAATATAAAATTGGCCTCTTTCCCTTGAATACGATGGAGGATTTATATCAGGAAACAATGAGAGTGGAAGAAAAGTTAGCTAGGAAACAAAGCTAACAGAGCAGAGGAAGGAGTGCATCTAGAGGGAAATGATCTCTCAACAAGGGTAGAGTTTAAAGCATAAGAGAGGAAGCATTGAATTGAAGCACTCAATCTCCAAGAGGATGAGAGTGAAGAGGCAAAAGAGTATAATAAATGAGTCTATTAAAAATGATAAATTGACATGAGGGTTGAGAACAAGGGATGAGTTAAACTTGATACCTTTTAATTTCTTAATTAACATGGATTATTTGGATATGAACCATGATGTACTAGATTTAAAAAATAATATTATTTTTTCCTTGATCAAGAATGGTCGTGATGACATGCGCTGGGGTTTAAAAATTATAATATCCCTATTTTACTACTATTATTTAGATAGTTGAAAATACTAGAGGTTAGGTGGAAGAGAAGGAAAACAATATGTGTGGACATATTATTTTTTTAAATTAATAAATGTGGAATTTTAATCATTGTGCAAAGACTAGAGTAAATTGGAGACCAATATTTCAAGTCCATGAGGATGGAATTAAATCCAAATAATTTCCCAAAATCTCCAAAAATCCTCGGAGAAAATAAAATAGATTAAAAATATTATATTGGAGATAAAAATCTAAAAGGTACCTCAGTAAAGTGGAAAGTTACTCAGAAGAGGTGAAATAAAAGTAGAAAGAGGAAAAATCTAGTTTTAAAGAGCTTTTTTGGAAAAAACAAAAGTAAAGCCTAGGCTAAAGGAAAACAACATCTTGATTTAATTGGACGCAGTTATGGAAACATGCTGAAGGGAAAGTAGACTTAAATAAGCCATTCCTGAGTAGACAAGAGGTTGTCTACACTTTTAAGAAATTGGTCTTTGCTTGGGGGGAGCTGTGGATGAAAGCTCAAGGTTTGGTGGAAAATAGTCTTTACCAAAATTGGTATGCACAGTTAATTAAATTCTATCTTGTTATTCTATTCCTATGAAATAAAGGAGTGAATAAGAATAATTGTGTTTCAGTTGGAAAGATAAGTGGAAAATTATATTTTTGAGTTATCAAATTGTATAATAATTTATGTTGTTATAATTAGTGAAGTGTTTGATGTATTTAACACAACATAACTATAACAAGTATAGTTTATATCTGTATAGTTACATAGACTATTTTAGTTAGTTAACCGACAAACAAAATTTCTAAACCTCATTTATGAGGGATTAAATCTGTTGTTAGGTTTGTAAGAATTAATATATTACAAACAAAAAATACATTAGTAAGAGTGGAGAGTATTCTAAATATGTTCAAAGAAATATTAGACCAAATTAATTATTCTATAAAAAATAAAGAAATATATATATATATATATATATATATATATATATATGGATTTATTTGTCAATCTAGAAGAAAATATGATTGTACAAATTTAGTATAAAAAGATACACTGTACATAAAATGTAAAAATAAATAGATATTTATCTACTTCTTATCCTCAAAGAATATATACAATAGCAGTTGCATATTGAATTAGTAGGTGGATTGTACAATTGTAAATATAACATCCATTAGAAATTGTGCCTAATGGACACTTGAAGTTGAAATATCATGAAGAACTGGAGAAAAACATGTATGAAGGTATTATAAGGATGAAGTTTCATCCATTCAATAAGAATATAAATATGTATTAAAAATCATAGAAATTGTCATCATACACTGTCATAGACTGAAAGTCCAATGTTATGGGTATTAAATACATATTTTATAGATGAATAAATATCCTTCAATTTAGCGGACTGGATTCTGTGAATGATATCGACCAACGTGTAAATGGACCAAACCAAAGTAATTTTCAAAGAAAGTAGGAACAAGTAAATGGATTGTAAATTACGAGATGTGCAATACCTGTACAACAAACACATATAAAGAGGGGTTAGAATTTTAATTAATATGATAACTAAAATAGATACACAGTAACTTAGAAATTGACAATTTTAGTTAAAAATGGAAATTTACTTTACTAGTCAAATCGATGTGGTGGAATCCTTTCTATGTATAAAAAGAAAAATCAATTAGTGATTACACTAGAGAGGAAATAGAAAGATACTATAAATTTGTAACCGTATTGAAAGTATCAAAATAAATTACCTGAATTAGGGCATACTAGGTAATTGGTGAAAACTCATGAATGGTACAAAAGCAGGAAAAAGGGGAATTACTATGTAACGAAACATTTTATTAGTTGAGGGAAATTAATAAAATGATCATTATTTCATAACATAAGTCATATATCTTATACAAATTATTGTTATTACTCTAAATTTTTATGAAATTTATAAGATAAATAGAATACACAAATATATAAATAAAATGTAAGAAATGAGTAATAGAATACTAAGAATGAAGTAAAATATATATTCCATGAATGGAATTATATATATACGCATACATTGCTAAATGAGGACATAGTCATGACATAAAATCCAATTATGTGGTAAACAGATGTTCAAATTTTATTACAAACATGAAGGAATTTGAGAGATAATTAAACAAAAGGAATTATCATTCGTTTTCCATATATTGAGGGCTCTCTAGAAGAACAAAACCAAATAAATCTAAATCGTTGAGGCTAAACGATGATGGATTTAATCCATATAAAAATTAATTAACTAAATTCGTTGAGGATAACTGCGATGGAGTTAATTGTGGGACGTAAATCATCAAGTTGAGAAATTAACATGATACAAGTGTGAACAAGTAAATAACACTGTGTAAATAAAAAAAATGATAGAGTACCGTAAAATTATTTCAAATATGTAACTATGGAAGTGAAATCATTGTCGTTTCTAGAACGATAAGTCCGGGTTAAACCCATTAACCCCATAATTTTCTGAACCAATTTATGAATTCATGTTGAAAAAATTTGAGCGGTAAGGTAAACTCAATAAAAAAGAACAAAAACAAAATACCGAAAGCCACTACGAAGTCCATATAAAATTGAAATAAAAATTTGAGGTAAAGTTAGAAACAGAGAAGTAAATACATTATACAAATATCTGGAATATGTAAGATAACTCTTGACTTGGCAGAGAGGTATTTCAAGTGGGCCAAAATGTTAAACGAATTGCACAGGGATATCGTATACCTTTTCAGAGACAAAATTTTTATTAAACAAATAAAGCTTCACAATCTCATAGCAGAGATAACATGGAGTTATACACAATGAGTTAAATGTAACATATGTTGGATATATGTTAGAATTACCCACATAATACAAATCAGTGTTACCTCAGGGGTTCACCGTGAGCTGTTCATGTGGAGAAAATTTCCACGTATTCAACAAAAAGGCCCAAAAGGAATTCTACTATTCTGAAAAACAAAAATAAAATGCATATTAATTCCTTGAGGGATTTGACAAAACAAATCATAAATTTTTAAGGAAAAAGAATTCTATAAATTGCAGTGATAAATTATAACAAGAATTAAGCAATGTAAAGAGGGTATGAGTATACCTCGAGTTGTAATTATCACCGTGAAGAAAGGAATGGCAGAGGGAAACCATAACCGTTACAATATTGAACTAGAGACAAAACCCTCATATGAAACTTGCCAAATTAAAATTAAAATAGGTAACTGAATTTCCATAGAACCCTAAATGAGAAGAATGGAGGGATAAAGTACGAACAAATCTCCACCATCAAAATGGAGTAAGATCTGAGCTCCAGCTGGACAATATAATTAATATGTCCATGTGACTGCGTTAATATTAAGAACCAACAATTAACTACTAATAACATCGAGCTAAGAGAAGTTATAAGTATCTTTTTCATAAATTTATTAGAATAGATACGACCAAATCCACCAAGTATGGTCAAATGTCCATCTCGGAAAGCCGGACATTAAAAACAAGTGAAATGACATTTAAAATATGCATCGTAAATCAAAACATATAAATGGATTAATTTATAATCATTTAGATATGGTGAAATGTAAAGTGCCATGTATAAAATTTGAATACCATTATAGTGATAATGGCATGTGGTTAAACATTAATTTGTTTTCTAGGAAATAGTGAGGAAACCTTTAAAGGGTACATTAAATATATAGATATTGGAAATACATCCTAACCGTATTCAAACCTTATCTAATACTTAAGAGAGCTTTTATAATTATAGGATATGAGGAAAATTTACTTAATATACTTCGAATTGACACTTAGGATAATAATTATGAAGTTAGGACGTGGCTATAGGTCCTAATAGATAACTTTAATGGTAATTATTAAAGCTATAATGTTAATCAAAATTATATCAAAGGCATTGTAATAGAAAGGGTATGGAATAATAGTAATTAGAAATTATTATAAATGATTTCATGTACATTGATGAAATGTAGGAATACCATGAATATTAAACAAAGTAGTAATACATTTTAAATGAGGAAATATGGAAAAATGACATTGTGGTATGAATATCATTGTAAGCATAATTATGAAACAATTATGTCCTAATAAAATATGTTGACGACAGAAGGTGTAAAATTGAATAAAATGTTGTAATAGATAGTAAGGCGTCAAAATTAAATAAATTCAATGACGACAAAAGCATCATAAGATTTATAAATAGATTTTTATTTTTTTTTATTTTGGTAAGTAGAGTTGTTACAAAAATCTATTTTTGTAGTGGAATATCAGCCATGCAATTGAATAAGAGCTTCACATAAGGCTACTAAATTTATCTAGGTTACATGAAACAAGTAGCCATGGGTAAGGTTCCAAGTGTTGAAAACCATCCAATAGTAAAATAATTTCAGTATATGTTTGCCAAAATTTAAATATTACCAACAAAATTGGATATTATCTTTTACATATATTTGGTATCGAAAACTACCTTAGTGTCTAATAAACCTTATTTTATGAGCATAACAACTCATAAATACTTATAAAAATAGGTGGAATAGTTCCTGAATGAGGGTCAGATATGACCAATCATGTCAGATCGTCGTGCCCATGTGCTCTTTATGAAGAATGATGGCACGCTAAGGTTGTGCATATGTTCGATGTATATAAACAAGGTGAAAATGTTAAAGACACATCGACTCACAATGATATATGACTTGTTTTACCATTTCATAGGAGTCAAGGTTGTCTCCAAAAAAATTTAGGATGTCATCAAGTAAGGATTAAAGAGGAAAACACAATAAGATCGTATTCAAAACTAGATATAGACACTATGAACTTCTGGTGGTTCCATTTCGGCTCTCAAATGAACTAAATACCCTCATATGCCTAATGAATGGGCTTCTAAAAGAATTAGTGGGAGAGTTTTCCATTCTATATTTAGGTCATACTCATTCTTTAATTCAAATTTAGAATTTAGAGGAGGAACATGGGAAACATTTTAAGAGGGTGTTATATATACTTAGAGAGAGTAAAATCTATGATATTCTTTCTAAAAACATAAAATTAATCATTTGGGTCATATCATATTTGGATGGAAATAGTTGTGGACACTAAAAATATGAAATCCATTAGTAATGGATAACACCAAGAAATGTCATTGAGTTCAGGCATTCTATGCAAATGGTAGGCTAGTACAAAAGCTACATGGAAATTTTTTTACAAATCGCACACCCAATTTATTATTCTTAAGGGGAGGGTGCTCGAATTAAATGACTTTTGATTGTGAATAACCTCCAAACATTTAAAGGAGATTTTAACAAGTTTACCACTTCCAAAGGTATATAATCCAACTGAAAAATTCATTTATAAATAAGAAGTGATAAATTCATGTAACCAATGACATGCTTGTTTGCATGCTTCTTGACCTTGAAATCAATGAAACCCTAATTTAGGAAAACCATGTCTTTGCATGGAATCATGCACACTCTTGACATGGAAAGATAAATATATGGATATAGGTCATTTATGGTATTTAATTCTAAAAAGAGTAACAAGGTTTAATTTCATCATAAATTAGGGATCTTTTGTGGCTCTCCTTAAGATTGAGAAATAGATATGTGTCACTTATTGGAAATTCCTACTATTCCTAATAGTGTGTGCAATACCCTCCCATTCCTCATGTCCCTTGAACAACCATATTATCTTGGAGATAATATTTATGAGACTGATACTTTGATAACATCCTTGTCACACACATTCTAATTTAACAGAGAACATGTGTTGCAAATTCCTTCAATAAACATTTTCATGTTGATGATAGGTCTTTAACTACAGGGGTACTTAGGAACACATATTCTATACCATTCCATATGCTTGTTTCAACCAAGTTGTTCCTCATTTATGTTGTAATTGCAAGCCTATTGACATGGAATTAAAAATATGGTATTTATGATGGATAATTCTAAATTTTCCACATTATTTACTTTTTTGGAAACTATCCTCCTATTGGACTACGTAATTTTCAATGAAATGGAAAATTTTCCTTAAATTGAAATTATGAATGTGTAAATCAATTTAACACCCTAAAAAGATATAAGGAGCTTGGATGGTGCAATCCTAACAATTTAAATTCTCAACTCGAGTAATAATTATAAATATATAATCTTATTCTTAAGAATTTTGTTATCGAAAAAGGAGAAAATGGTAGAACATTTACAATGTGAATTTTAGGATAGCTCCTTTGTTGATGTTTTAATGATAGATTTTGATATTTCCATTGTTTTTTGTTTAATTCATAAATTGAACAATATTTAATAAACATAACTTTAAACTATTTATATTTTTGTTTATACTTTAGCATCTCATGTTCTTGAGAGGTGATATAACTACATCCATGGGACGGATAACATATTACCATGCAATTGTTAGAGCATATGAAAGATGTTAAATTAGATCACTTCTCACACACATACTTATGACTTTATGTTTTTTCCTTAGAAAGTTGAATCAATGACATATATAAAATATGTTTGTAAATTTAGCCATAAATAAATTATAAGAATTGCAAGCCTCCTTTAATTATATCATAATTAAGAAAAAATCCAATTATATTACAATCCAAAGAAATTCCAATATAGTTTGGGCAATGTGGTATAATATCATTTTTACATATGAATATGAATAAAAATCATGTATTTTTTTATCTTCAATATCAATTTTGGTTTGAGTGAACAACTTACATCTTGTATATTTGAAGTCAAATTTATTTATTTCCATAAAAAGTTCACACAAATACTCTTGCGTATCTTTGTTTACTTGGGTAAGGGAGTTTTTTTTAATATTTCACCTTCCTTCTTGATGGTTTTTCGTGGTAAATCCTTCTCTTTAATATGTGTAAACATGGAAACACATAAATATTATAGGCTTCACATGTCAAGGAAGTAAGAGGCCGAAAATTTGTTTGGTCACTTAGCTTCTTTCTTTTTTATAGGTGGTCTACCATGTTGTCACAAAAATGTTAATTATTTTCCATGACCTTTATTTATTTGAATTTTTTTTTCTTTTTACTAATCTCTCACTTGCCATTGTTTTGACATTACCTCATTGGTCACCACCACCTTTTTCTTCTCATTTTTAATGCAGTTTTCGTTGTGGTTCATTTAGCTTGCTTTGTGGATTTTCTTGTAAATCCCATTTATTTTTGTTAGGTGTAAGGATGATATGTTCTTCATTCCAATCTAATTTCTCTAAGATAGTGGGAAACATGAAAACTTTTGAAATATTACATTATGTAATGAAACACATTATATGAATATTAAAGTAGCTAACATCAACTTGTGAGGTTTCAAGGAAAATAATATATATATTTTTAAAGTTAACCTATATTCTCATTATATTTGATGTAAAGTGCCATATAATGCCTCCAATGTGAATTTCAATATTGTGAAAAATACTTCCCTATTCACTCATTTTTACTATGTAAAATTATCATATTTAATCAACATGTACACTCTAATAGATTCATATTAAGTTAATACTTTTAAACCATGTTAAAAATCAAAATAAATAAAATATTTTGTTTTTGCAAAATATATAAACAAAGCTTGTGGTAGAGAAAGACATGCCGTTTGACCAAATGCCATTACAAGATTTTACAATTTATTGCATTAGCAATACATTGGTGCTCATGACCACTCAATGGAATTTTATAATGGCCAATCAAGCCTTCCAACAATGTAGTACTAGAATAATTTATATATTGACTTATTACATAGCCACGAATAAACTCAAGAATATATCGAAAGGGCACTAGTGATTTACATGTAGAAACACACAAAGCAGAGAAATTTTATTCAATCAATGAATCTTCATATGAATTTATATTGGACAATTGATCCATTTAGATAAAACTAATTAATATAAAAATATATGTAATAAATTATTACGTTCAAAAATGTTCATAATTATCTCCTATAACCTCTTACTAACTCTCTAAACTGGTCCTTTGCGATCCACACCCTTAATTTCTCTCCTTGTCCTCATATTTCAATCATACATTAACTACGTGATCAAAACATTACAATTTGATCTATAAGGATCATACTTACGAGTAAACCATCCATATGTTATCGTGATCAATACTTAAGATTTAAATATTAAATAATATTTTTTTGTTTTTTTCACCAAGCTTTTGAATAAGGTCATATTTACGAGTAAGCCATCCATAAGTTCTCCTGATCAATACTTAAGATTTAAATATTAAATAATCATTTTTTGCTTTTTGCACCAAGCTTTTGAACAAGGTCAGTCTTCATCTCGGTAATCGAAGCTATTCCTATTTAATATTTTGTCGTTTGTCATCATCTTTTATCTGCTAATGTTGTTAGATATTTTTCTCATACATGATCCATCAAATATTCTTAAATCCTAAACTCCTCAACCTTTTATATTCTTTGCACATCATCAATTACCCTATTAAATTTCCAGAACATGTTCATTTTATTCTAATTTTGTTTCAAGCCATCATTATTTCAACTCCAAAAAAATCTCACTTTCACTCCCAACGCATTCCAACACATGTATCTTGTACAAAAGAGAACCATCAACTAATAACAACGATAGTTTTTATTATTAAATCATTTAGGAATAACACAGTAAATATAGAACCATTACTATAACTCATACCTATTGTCCTAAAATATAACAAATTATTATTATCGGTAAACAAAAAACAGAGAAATATAACGAAATATGGATAATGGCTGTAACATACTTCATTTACATACCGTGTCAATTGTATATCATACTCGTGGACTAATCTTCACAACGTTTCTGGATTTAGTATTAAAATTTTTCATTTATTTCCCTACCTACTATGTCTCATTTTAATACTTCCAAAAGGAGATTTTAGGAATCTTAGTCTCCCATTGCTCAATTCTGTTTGTGGTATTTCTAATTTAAAACCTTCCCTTTCCTAGATAATGTCTTTTTACATCACTAAGGACATTGCTAGTAGTTGTAATTTCATTAAAAGACAAATTTACAAAATATTAAATATATACACATTTTATGACTCACACAACTTCATTTATGGTTTAGTCCTTACATATTCACATAGTGTCACATCTATGCATATTTGACGATCCATGTACCTACACACATTTTGGTATTATTTGAAAATCAAGGGTTACCTTATGGGTGTTTGCATTAAGTATTAACCATGGCAAGGGTTGCGCAAGGGTTAAAATCCTTTCATTGAATCAACACTTGTCACTATTTTGACCCAACGCAATAGGATCACATGTTAAGCACGTTCTACGGCTAGTTTCATTTCAGAGATCCAACGATGATGGTAAAAAGCAAAGATTATGACTAGTGTAAACGGTTTTCGTTGGCTCATTTGCCTTTGTCATTTTTGATGACGTTGACATGGTTTTAGTGTATGGAGAAGTTGAATGAGATTTCAAACACTTTACCTCTGATCATTGTTGAAATGTTAATTTCAACTGCTCAACTTCTATCAAAAGTTGCTTACTACTTTGTTTGAATAGTCGGATTCAGTTTGGAGACCTTACAGTCCTCTGTATTTTGAAAAACAGAGGTTTATACAAAAAAATAGAGTGTACAATGAAAACAAAGTTTACAATTGAAACATAGCAATTTTTATTTTTATTTGTACGCGGGAAGACGTTTTGGTTAAAGTATGGTGGTCCCCGCAGACCACGGCAGCAGCGGTCCCCACCACCAGTGTAGCACAACACATGTAGGCAGCTCATTGGATCGAGTTTTTTTTAGTCGGTTTGCAAAGCCTATTTCTGGACCCGAAGATTTATTAAGCCAAAATGCATAACAGTTTCGGGTTTTATTTTGGGCCATCTGAGAACTCCAAATCCGGACCCAAAAAGGTTATACGCTACGGTTGATAAAGTTTTCAGATAACATTTTGGGCCTACATCAGTGACCCAAAATGAAATGCAACTTTTGTTTACAATCCGCTTTTATATTTTGAAGTCCTTGCGTATTGACGTGTTAAGGTTTATGTTATGTTAAGTTTTGTTTTAATGTTTTGTCGCGCAATGAACTTTTGCTATAAAACCTTGGTCATATATATATATATATATATATATATATATATGTATATGTATGTATGTATGTTTTAATACATATTAAAACATATGTGCATTATTGTAAGGTGGACCCCGTAGGCATAGATGGATTTTTTTTAAAATAGGTTTATTTAACTTTTGTTATGTGTGATATAAAAAGCCCGAAGGCCATTTTGTAATGAAATGAAAAAAATACATAGCAATGTATTATTGAAAAACAGAGCCGGAAGGCTATTTTGCAAGCAACACAGAGTAGTTGTGAAAAACAATGATATAGAGTTTTGTAACAACACAGAGTGCATTTTTTTTATGAGAGACAGTGAAGTTTTTATGCCATGCATTTGCAGCAGTCATTGTAATCCCTCTGTGAGAGAAAGTTTTGTTTGTAATAGATTTTTATAGTGAATGAAATAGAATTGTTTTTGTGCAACCTCTGTCTACCTGTGAAGCAATTTTTTTTAATTATCTGTGTTTAGAGGAGAGTATTTTTCTCTCTGTATTTTTCTGAAATTCTCAGAAATTTCAACATGGTATCAGAGCTATTATGGGCTCTTTGAAGGTGTCAAAGGAGCTGAAGGAAGGATTTTTTGTTGCAGCAACTTCTCCAGCAGAGTGAAAGCTCAGTAAAAAATAATCCAAGGTATTCTCAATACAGATTTTTGTGTTATTGTTTGAAGACAATGAGTTTGTTTTATAAATTCACAGTCAAGTGTTTGAAGCAGAGTTCAGAGTGCAAGCATGGCAGGAGCCAGCACAAGCATGAGTTTTGGTAACGCTAAGCTCCCACAATTTAATGGGAAAAACTATGATTATTGGGAAATCACCATGAGAGCCTTGTTTGCCTCCCAAGACTTATGGGAACTTGTTGAGGATGGTTTTGAAGAGCCAGTAGATGAAAATGAGTTTAATGCCTTAACAGAGGCAGAGAAGGACTTGTTCAAGAGCAATAAAAAGAATGACTCTAAAGCCCTCTTCTATTTGTATCAAGAAGTACATGAGAGTGTGTTTCCAAGGATAGCAGCAGCTAAGACAACCAAAGAAGCATGGGAAACTCTCAAAACAACCTATTAAGGCATGGAGAAAGTGAAGAAAACAAAACTACAATTGCTGAGGAGAGATTTTGAGACTCTCTACATAACGAAGTCTGATAACATAGACTGATTCTTCACACATGTGATTGGAATGGTCACACAGATAAGGTCTCATGGAGAGACACTTGAAGAATGAAGGATTGTAGAGAAAATTTTGAGGAGCTTACCCTCAATGTTTGATGTAATAGTCACCACCATAGAAGAGACAAAGGATCTCTCAAACTTTTCAGTTGATGAGCTTCATGCATCACTGATGAAACATGAACAGATATTGCGTAGGAATGAAAAATCATCTTTAGAGCATGCCTTCAAGACCCAGATGTCATTTGGAAGAGGAAGAGGTCAAAGCAAATGAAACAAGAGAGGAAGAGGCAAAAGCAAAAACAGAGGAACAATAAATAGCCCAGCAAATGCTCAAGGAAGGGGTAGCAATCAAAATCAGAACCAAGGCCAAAGAAGCAGCTAGCAAAGTGGACAACAACATGCTCATGGACAAAGGTATGATAAATCCAATGTCCAGTGTCATTATTGTAAAAAATATGGGCATTATGAAAATGGATGTAGGAAGAAGAAGAATGATATGGGTAATAGACACAGTGCAAATTTCACTAGAGAAAATATCAACCAAGACAAGTTGTTTTTAGCATGTAATATGGATGAGGAAAAGAGTGAAGATTTATGGTTTCTAGATTCAGGATGTAGCAACCATATGACAGGAAACATTGCCATGTTTTCTATGTTAGATGAAAATGTGAAGTCTTAAGTCACATTAGGGACAGATAGTAAAGTCTTTGTTATGGGAAAAGGAGATGTAGGTGTCTTAACAAGGAAAGAAGAAAAGAAAACCATATCAGAAGTTTACTATGTGCCTGGAATGAAATGTAACCTCTTATGTATTGGACAGCTTGTTCAAAAGGGGTACAATGTTTTCTTTGAAGATGATGTATGCACCATCATGGATAAACCTCCAAGCAAAAAATGTATTGCTAAAATAAGGATGACAAGGAACAGAATGTTCCCTCTCACGATGAGGGCAAATTTGAAGAATGGAGAAGAAATGGCAGTAGTAACACAAGAGGCTTTCCAAAGAGAAGCAAAAGATTATAATTGGTTATGACACTTGATATTTAGATATCTCAACTTTGGAGGCCTTAATTTATTACATAGGAAAGGAATGGTAAGAGGATTTACATTGATTGAGAAACCAGACAACCTATGTGAAGGTTGTATCTTGGGTAAACAACACAGAGAAAGTTTTCCATCTGGGAGAAGCATAAGGGAAAAAGAACCCTTAGAAATTGTCCACTCAAATTTATGTGGACCAATGAAAACACCATCACTTGCAATCAATCACTATATGTTAACTTTTATTGATGATTTCACAAGAAAAAATTGGGTTTATTTTTTGAAAAATGAAAGTGAAGTGTTTCAAAAATTCTACAATTTTAAAGAACTTGTGGAGAACCAAACTGGGCAGCATATCAAATTCCTTAGGGCTGATAGAGGAGGTGAGTACATCTCTAAATAATTTCTGTGTTTTTGCAGAGAAAATGGGATTCATAAGCAATTTATAGCAAGGTACACTCTGCAACAAAATGGAGTTGCCAAAAGGAAAATTAGGACAATCATGGATATGGTAAGGAGTATGCTAAGGAAAAAAAATTGCCAAATGATTATTGGGCTGAAGCTGTACATTGTGAAACATATATTTTGAATAGATGCCCAACAAAAGCATTCATGAACAGAGTTTCGGAAGAAGCATGGAGTTGGACAAAAGAAGGAATCACCCACATGAAAGTTTTTGGTTGTGTGGCTTATGCACACATTCCAGATCAGCTAAGGAAGAAGTTGGATAGCAAGGGGGAGAAATGTATTTTTGTTGGATACAGTTAGGAATCCAAAACTTACAGGTTGTATAACCCATCCACCAAGAATTTTATTGTGAGCAGAGATGTTCAGTTCATTGAGGAGGAAGCTTGGGATGGAAGCATTGAGAAAACAGTGAATGTTAAAAAAAAATTGTCTCATGATAAAAATGATGAAGAGATGGCTGAAATACATCCCTCAATAGCAGCACTAACACAAGGACAACAAGGGACACCCTTGATGAGAAATGAGAGTGCTTCTCCAAGCACATCACAAAGAGGAGATTCGAGTGATTCTTCAAGCACTTATACACCAAATGAAAGAGGAACAAAGTTTAGAAATTTAAATGAAATTTATGAGCAAGAGACAGCAAATGAAGGTATGAACTTTTTATTTTCTGTGTATTGTCATGTTTATGATCCTATTCATTTTGAGGAAGCCATTAAAGATAAGAAATGGATAGAAGCTATGGATGAAGATATTAATGCCATAGAAAGAAATAAGACATGGGATTTGGTCGATCTCACAAAAGGTGAAGAAGTAATTGGAGTTAAATGGGTCTACAAGACCAAGAGTAATGCTGCAGGTAAGATTGAGAGACACAAGGCCAGACTTGTTGTCAAAGGGTATAAGTAGCAACACAGAAGATACTATGAGGAAACTTTTGCACCGGTTGCAAGAATGGAAACCGTGAGAGAAGTGTTGTCTATTGTAGCACAAAAAAAGTTGAAAGTTTACCAAATGGATGTGAAGTCAGAATTCCTAAATGGAGTTTTAATGGAAGAGGTTTATATTGAACAGCCTCTAGGCTATGAGAAGAAAGGCCAAGAGCACAAAGTGTGCAGATTGAAGAAAGCTCTTTATGGGCTGAAACAAGCACCAAGAGCATGGTACAGTAAGATAGATTCCTATCTACTGGAAAATCGATTTGAAAAATGTGAGGGAGAACCAACCTTATACATCAAGGAGAAAGATGGTAAGATGCTCATTATTGTGTTATATGTTGATGATGTGATATTTACAGGTAATGATGATTACCTTGTTGAAAATTTTAAGAAGGTCATGAAAGATGAATTTGAAATGAATGATATGGGTTTGCTGAAATACTTCTTAGGAATAGAAGTAAAGAAAAATGAAAATAAAATTTTTATTTCTCAAGAAAATTATGTGAATGAATTTTTGGAAAGATTTAACATGCAGGATTTCAAGGCAGCAATTACTCCCACAGTGATGGGATTAAAACTCAGCAAAGAGGACAGTAGCAAGGATTTTGATTCTAGTTTGTACAAGAGCATAGTTGGCAGCCTCATTCATTTGACTGCAACTAGACCGGATATTATGCATGCTATTAGTTTGATTTCCAGATTCATGGAGAGGCCGAAAGAAGCACATTGGCAAGCAACAAAAATAATTATGAGGTATGTTAAAGGAACTAAGAGGTATGGAATTTTATATACTACTTCAGAAAATTCTGAGTTAATTCGATACACTGACAGTGATTGGGATGGAAGTGTAGATGACCGGAAAAGTACTTCTGGTTATGTTTTTCACATGGGTTCAAGAGCCATTTCATGCGCTTCTGAGAAATATCCTATTGTAGCATTATCTACAGTAAAGGTATAGTATGTGGCAGTTATAACAGTAGCATGTCAAGCAATGTGGATGAGAAGGATGTTGAGGAGTTTATGTCAAGAATATGTAAAAGGCACAGTGATTTATTGTGACAATAGCTTAGCCATATCATTGTCTAAAAATTCTATGTTTCATAAAAGGACATAGCACATAGATGCTAAGTTTCACTACATTAGGGAGTAAAGAACAATGGAGAAATCATTCTAAAACACTGCAGAACTCAGGAGTAGTTTGCAGACATTCTGACCAAGCCATTGGGGCATAAGATGTTTCAATATTTGAGGAAATGCATGGGTATGACTGATAACCCAATAGTTTAACTTAAAGGGGAGTGTTGAAATGTTAATTTCAATTGCTCAGCCCACAATCGCCGCTTTCCATTTTTGTTTTGACAACTTCTGTCAAAAGCCGCTTACTACGTTGGTTGAACAGTCATATTCAATTTGAAGACCTTACAGTCCTTTGTATTTTGAAAAACAGAGGTTTATATAGAAAAGAGAGTGTACAATGAAAACAAAGTTTACAATTGAAATAGAGCATTTTTTATTTTTATTTGTACGCGGGAAGGCATTTTGGTTAAAGTTTGGTGGTCCCCACAGACCACGGCAGCAGTGGTCCCCACCACCAGTTCAGCACAACACGTGGAGGCAGCTCATTAGATCGGTTTTTTTTTAGCCGGTTTGCAAAGCCCATTTCTGGACCTGAAGATTTATTAAGCCAAAATGCATAACGGTTTCAGGTTTTATTTTGGGCCATCCAAGAACTCCAAATCCAGACCCGAAAAGGTTATAGGCTGCGATTGATAAAGTTTTCGTATAACATTTTGGGCCTACATCAGCGACCCAAAATGAAATGTGAATTTTGTTTACAATCCACTTTTATATTTTGAAGTCTGGGTGTATTGACTTGTTAAGGTTTATGTTATGTTAAGTTTTTTTTTAATGTTTTATCGTGCAATGAACTTTTTTTATAAAACCTTGGTCATATATATATGTTTTAATACATATTAAAACATATACGCGTTATTGTAATGTGGACCCTGCAGGCATAGATGGAGTTTTTTTAAAATAGGTTTATTTAATTTTTGTTATGTGTGATATAAAAAGCCCGAAGGCCATTTTGTAATGAAATGAAAAACATACACAACAATGTATTATTTAAAAACAGAGCCCGAAGGCTATTTTGTAAGAATGACAGAGTAGTTGTGAAAAACAGTGATATAGAGATTTGTAACAGCACAAAGTGAATTTTTTTTATGAGAGACAGTGAAGTTTTTATGCACTGCGTTTGTAGAAGTCATTGCAATCCCTCTGTCAGAGGAAGTTTTGTTTGTAATAGATTTTTACAGTGAATGAAATAGACGTGTTTTTTTGCCACCTCTGTCCACCTGTGAAGAATTTTTTTTTTAATTCTCTGTGTTTAGAGGAGAGTATTTTTCTCTCTGTATTGTTCTGGAATTCTCAGAAATTCCAACAATCATGGTACATGTCTTGATACCTTTTTCCATTTGTGGTACATATAGAGTTTCCACTGGAATTTTTTACTTCCATGCGGCCATTCATTTTCTAGGATTAGAGGTAAGGTTTCATTTACAATTTCACACTCTTAATTTTTTCTTACATTGTTGACTTTCTTCGCAAAATCCCCAACCTCTTCACTATGTATTTGTAGGGATTTTCAGAAGCATGCATCTAG
Organism: Pinus albicaulis; assembly: GCA_034641835.2. Lineage (NCBI taxonomy): Eukaryota > Viridiplantae > Streptophyta > Pinopsida > Pinales > Pinaceae > Pinus > Pinus albicaulis. The sequence goes on along the minus strand of JAXQQM020076832.1, from coordinate 112,804 downwards.
CCTTCTCTTGAAGCACTATTCTGTGATATCTTTCAGCTTCAGAACCATTCACTAGCCAAAGGTTTTAAGAGTTCCATTTATTATGAATTTTGGGTAATTTTCCGTTGAGTGGTTTGAATTGCAACGAATACCATTTATTTTTGTTTCTCCACGTTTGAATGTGACTAGAGATGACCACTTAGTTTTTTTAATTGTTTCATATTTGAAAGGGAGTGATGGATGAACTCCTCAAAATTTTAGGTAACTGATTTACTATCCTTTGTTGACTTGAGGGGTTTTACCTCATTCCTATATTTTCGACATCGCTCTATATTGTTTATGTAGAAACCCGATGGGTATTCCTTAGCATTATCATTTTTTTCGCAAGACTTGGTTTGACACTATGCGAGCCTGGGCGAGACCCTCCGAGTTCAGGGCTAATTCATACTCTTGTTTGAGGGTGGAAGGAAACCCTATCGTTTGGTACTTGGGGTTTTTCTATTAAACCTTTCAAGTTATTTGTAGGAATTTCCTACTTTTTACTGTATGCCTTTAAAACCCTTATCATATTCTACAAGAACTAGCCACATACAACTTTGTTTAGGTAGAGATATATCTTGTTTCTTTGGAGACTTCTTGTTCAAGGGTGGAAAGAATCCCTGTCGTTTGGTACTTAGGGTTTTTCTATTAAACCTTTCAAGTTATTTGTTTACAAATGGGGAATTTCCCACTTTTTATTTTATGCCTTTAAAACTCTTATTATATTCTACAAGAACTAACCTCATATGGCCTTGTTTATGTAGAGATATATATTTTTGTCAACTTCACAACATAATTTATATTTGTACTAATAGAATTTATGATTTTTATTATTGCTACCACATTTTTCCTTAGTGAACATCATATTAACTCATGGGTTTGTTTTACAACTTGGTCAGTAAAAGCCATTTCTAATGATAAAAATGATTAGTTTCTTGGCATGTTTTTGTGGATGCATCCAAATGTAAGTTTCTCTTATGATTTTTATTATTGCTACCACAATTTCCTTAGTGAACACCATATTAACTCATCGTTTTGTTTTACAACTTGGTAGGTAAAAGCCATTTCCAATGATAAAAATGATTAGTTTCTTGGCATGTTTTTGTGGATGCATCCAAATTTAAGTTTCCTTGTCCGTTCACTCACGTTGCGACTATCGCACTCATAGGGAATTCCTATATATATTTTTTGTTGTCTTCATTTGGTATTCGAATGCTTATGACCAGTAAAGGGTATTTTTGTCTTTTAAATTATTTTTTAATTTCTTTGTTAAATAAGTAATGACCATTTGTAGTTGTTACTTGTACATTTTGAGTACGCTACTTCTATGATAATATACATTTGGTATGTTCGTGTATTTCCTTATGTGGCTTAATATTTTGATTCTCTTCTGGTATATAAAGATGTTTTTTTTATATTATTTTGTAATCCACATTGAGCTATGTTCTTAGCTTAATTGTAGATGGACAGGTTGTTCAGGTAACAAGTGTATGTAGATTATGCTCTAAAGAATGTATATTTATTTTCTAATTTTCTTTGATACTACCACTTCGTATAGTCAACTTGCCTTGTTTTAGGTTCACTTTAATGATTTAATGATTTACAAGAGTGGTGTTAAATGATTTAATCTCATTTAAGGAATTTTAAACATATTCATCAATTTTTATGGTATATGGGTGAATTGTTTTTTCATAGGTATTTACTTTAGCATTTATATATGTATATATAGAGGACCACTTAGGTCGACATGGGGATTTGTCATATAAATAATCACATATTTATTTTAGATACTTTCATGTATATCTATATATTAAGAATTCCATAACTATTGTCACCACTTCATCTTGATTCTATTAGCTATTGTCACCATTTCATCTTGATTCTATTACTATGATGGTCACTCTAGATTCTCATACTATCTGGTTTTTACGATTTAGCTGTGTTAATTTCTTCAATGCATATTTTATATCACATCTTACCATATTCAACTATTTAAAATATAACCCTTATAATAGTTGTTTACTTCAATTGACTTGTTTCCGAAGTTGCTTCACATGGGCTCCAATTGTAATTATATCTAATTCATTTCATTCATACCGCATTTTTTTTGTATCTCAAGTTTAATCTTAGTAATAAAATTTAATACTAAGATTACAGTTCCTGAATCCTTATAATATAATACTAGCATACTCATTATTAACTTTCATCTTTGACTTCTAGATTAGGTGTAGTCAAAAGTATGTATTGTTCAACACTTTACTGAGTGTACATATATATCATATTTATACATAGATATCTATATACGATTAATGAGTTATCTTTCATCCAAATGATTACTTTAACTAATTCATCAACCTTAAGTTAAAAATTCAGAACATAAATATTTATGATACATAGACAATTTTATTTAAACTAACCTTCGCATCAAAATTAACTTTCAATATTTACCTCAATACATCATCAATGATATTAATTCAAAAATCATGAATAAAAACAATAATTGAATAGCTTCGCATCCTATAAGAAATAACAAATATATAATCGTAATGCCTTCATTTGGGAATACTTAGGGAGAGAGCACATTCTTGCATCTAGGAATCAACTACGCCATTTTTACTCCTTAGATGTTTTCTTATATTTCTTCCCAACATATATTTTCCATAGCGTCATCCTACTTTCAGAGCCTTGAACCCTTAATTACCTATTTTTATTTCAAATAATAGAAAATATATTTTTTCATTTAAAGCATGCCTTTCTCTCCTATTGTTCTTTTGTTTTTTTTTAAGAAACTTAACAATTCTCACCAGCTAAGTATTTACAATAAATTTTCTCTTGCATTATGTTACTCTTAAATTGGTAGTTTTCTCCTAACATTTTTAGGAGAATATTTGGGAAGGTCCACTATGTGGTCTTGACCACTTAAGAAGTTATCTATTCTCTGTTACTCATGTGATATTTTGCGATTATTTAAAAAAAAAAATCATTTGTTTAGTAAATATAATTTAATTACATAGTAACCTAATTTTAATCATGGATTCCATAATCGTTAAGTTCAAACAATAATTCAATAAGCTAAAAAACATTATGCCTTAAAAAAAAACACAGGGGTGTCACATCTCCCCCCTCTATAAATAAACACCTTACTTACTATTCTTCTTTCAATTCCCTTTACGTTTGGTACAAAGCAAGAAATTCTTCACCCATTTTATCATCCATCTACATGGTAGCTTCCTCTGGGTTGAAGTGCCTCCATTGCACTTCTACGTGGGAAATTGACTTATTTCAGAATATGGTTTCTCTCTGATCTAATATTTGTAGGAGTATGACCAAGAATTCTCCTTCTGGATTAACCTGCACCTCATTCCGATCATTCACATGAGTAGTGTCATGAACATAATTTTTTAATAATGAAAGATGAAAATTATTATGCATTTTTATATGACCCGACAATGCTATTTTGTAAGACACTTGTCCAACTCTATCTAGTATCTTAAATGGTACATAGAACCTAGGTGCTAACTTAGCGAAAACTCCTAATCTCAAAGTACATTTATTTGTCTCAACTTTGATGTATACATGTTCTCCGAACATTTAATACTTGTGCCTCCTGTCTAACTTGCATAAATATTTTGTTGCATTTCTAGTAAAAGATCAATTCCTAGACTAAACATGTCTTCCGGTTGATTGCAACTCAAAGGAGTGTGGAATTTCCACCCATACAAACCTTCAAATGGGCTCATTTTAATATATGCATCATAGTTATTATTACAAGAAAATCATACTAGATGTAAATAATGTTCCCACTTGGTGAGATAATCTATAACATACATCTACAACATATATTCAATATTCGATTCACTCTTTCTATTTAACCATTTGTTTGAGGATGGTAGGTTGTATTAAATTTCGGATGTGTACCCTTTCCTCCAGACAATGTCTTCTATAAATTAGAAGTAAATTTAGGATCCTTGTATCATATAATTGTTTTTGGTATCCCATGTAGCTGAAAAATATCCTTCGTAAATAATTCTACAATATGTATTTACTTGTATCTTGAGTGGAAAAGCATAAGGTGAGTTAGTTTTCTTAACTTGTCCACTACAAAAATAATTGATTCATGTTTCCTCCCAGTTATAGGAAGATTGGTCATCAAGTCAAAAGAATTTTTTTCCTATTTCTACTCTAGAATGAGTAAAGGGTTTGTTTGTCGAGTTAGGTATTGGTGTTCCACCTTAACCTGTTGGTACTCTAAGAACTTGTGGCCAAATATTCAACCACCTCACATTTCATACCTAGCCAATAATTTTTTTTTTTGAAAGCTATGATCAACTTCTAATATCGCGGGTGACTTGAAGAATTTTCTATGATGTTCATTCAAAATTATCTACTTTAGGGGAGAATCATTTGGAATATATATTCGTTTCCTTAATTTTATTAATCCATCTTAGGTTTTTGCATAACCAAGAAGCTCTTTATTATTTGTTGTTTGTTGCAACTACTAATAAACATCATATTTTAATGTCGTTATCCTTATCTATCATACAAAGTCTTATTTTTCACTACTCACATCAATTTCAACTATTTGATTTTCACTTCTAGTTAGTCCCACGGAAAATTTTAAGGATGGAAAATTATCTTGAAGTTTAAAAAGTTGGTGAATCTCACTAGTCCCTGATATGCAAACTATAATTTTTTTATTGATGTATTTGTAAAATTATTCAAATTTATAATGATATTATATATACTCTCTATATAATGTTGGCAATTTTTAATGTAAAATAATTTTATATTGTAAAATTTGGCGAATCCTTTTTATAAAAAAATGGAAATTGGTGAATCTTTTTTTGGAAAAATCATGAAAAATTAGCCCACCTGCGAATATTAGCCCCTAAAATTTTTCATGCTTAATCCATTAAATAATTTACTCTCCTTTCCTTTTTATATGTTTGGTGTCAAATTCAAATTCACTCAAGGAGGACATCCCCCTTGCCTGTCTAACATTTAAATTTGATTGGTTGGAAAAATACTTTAAAGTTACGTGGCCATTAAGAAGAGTAAATTTTTTTCCTAACAGGTAATGCCTCCTAATTATCAATGCATGTATAACAATAACCTATTCAAAATCATAAAATGCATAGTTTTTCTCATGAATTTTGAATTTTCTTGATTCATTAGCAAGTACATAATTTTTCTACATTAGCACACCCTCAAGGAATGAATATGTACATACAATAAGGTAGTTTTCTCAAAAAATGATCTTCATGATAAGTGTTATTGTTAATAAGTAATTTATTTTATCAAAAGTCTCTCGACAAATTTGTGTCCAATTAAACTTCACTCCCTTTTTCTGTAATGAAGTGATGGGATAGACTATTTTAAAAATGACCTTTATGAATATTCCATAATATGCGGTGATGCAAATCAGGGATCTAAAATATACCACATCCTTAGGTATTGGCTAGTTTAAAATTATGTTAAACTTTTGAGGATCAAGAGATATGCCTTCCTTAGAAATCACATGTCATGAATACTAAATTTATCTTCAAAAATATCAGATTTGATAAATTTTGAATACATCTAATCGTCTCTTAATTTTTGTAGCACTATCCTTAGTTTCTCATCATGTTCTTCTTCGGTTTTTGAAGATATCATATTATCATGAGTGAACATGAATAAAAACTTATTTAGATATTTTATTAACACACTATTCATCAAACACATAAAGGGTAGGTGTGTTGGTAAGACCGAAAGGTAGAAATGCAAATTCATAGAATCCATACTATGTTTAAAATGAATTTTCATGTATGTCGTCATATTTTATTCATAATTGACGGTAACTCAATATGAGATCTAGTTTTGAAAACTTTGTTTCCCCTCTAACCTAATAAAACCGATCACTTGTCCAGGGTAAAGGAGATTTATTTTTAATTGTCAATTTGTTTAACTATCTATGATCAATGCACATACTTATAGTTCCAATGTTTTCCCTTACAAATAGCACCAGTTCTCCCCAATGGGAAACACTTGGTTAGATTTATCGTTTATCTAACAACTTTTGCAACTGCATTTTAATTTCAATAAGCTCAGACACACTCATTCTATAAGGCACTTTGGACACAAGTGTGGCTCTTAGTACTAATTAAATCGAAAAATATATGTCTCTCCTTTGCAATAATCCTGGAATCTCTTCTTGGAATAAATCCTTAAATTATTTAATTAGTGCTTGACTATCTATAGTTTTATTATTGGCTTTCTCTGTAGGTTCTTGTATCTAGGTAGCAAAAAAATTACACTATTTTCGAGCACATCTCTTTATTTGTAAGGTTGAAATTTGTATGATGGAGATAGACATGTGTATGCCTTTTATCACTTGAACATTTCCTTCGTCTGTGACATATGTAACATTTTTATCTATAAAGTTAATTATAGATATGTTTTTCTATAGTCAATCAATTCCAGTTAGTAGGTCATAGGAACCTAGAGGTAATATGTTCATATTTAAGTCTATTATACATCCATTTAAATTTACAAGACACTATTCAACCTCGGCTGTCACTTTTCATTTACTACCTATAGTTAACTAAACCAACCATGAAATTTTAAATTTTCCAATTCTTAACATCAATATTTCCGCATTTTGCAAAGTGTTGGGGGCTTCAATGAATGAACATTTGACATATCATGTGCATTCATGGAATACTAAATAATACCACTAATTTGACTACATATTGAAAATACCTCTAAAAAACACTTTATTTAACCCCCTACCAATACAAACCCAATATATCTTCCCAATTAAAAAAAAAAAAACCTACTTTCTTTAGAATGGATGATTTTTATTTCTTGTCCCCTATTCCAAATCTACTTTTTTCCTTCTAAGGCCAGGATTTTAGGATTTCACTTTTCTATTTGAATCGTTGATAACAATTCCTTTCTTTTTGCACAACTTCATCCATGGTCTTTGGATTTTCCGATTTGACTATTTCGTTGTATGAGAAAGTAAGTTCAAAAAACATCGCACCTTCACTTCTTGCTCCCAAATGTATGAAACATATCTTAAAAAATTTGTAATTTTTTCCACAAACATGTCCATACTCAATTGTACCAACTTCAGATCATGAAACTCCTTGGTCTTTTCATCACAATGTTTTTTTGTTAAGTACCTTTCCTTGAATTGTATCTAGAATTCTTCCGAGGTGACTATCTTTTCATCTGTACAATGTACTATTTTTAATTCCTCCCAACATAGTGAAGACCTTCCTTGCAATTGATATATTTCTAATATGGTATTTAAGATGTGAGAATATTCCACTTGAAAATATTTGGTTATATTCAGTTTTCACACTTCTCATGCCTCGTATACTCTTCCTGGAGTTCTATTTTCTTTTTCTTTCTAGGTTTGGTGGATTTTGGGAATGCTTTATCTAAATTTTCTTCAATTTCAAGTTTTTTATACTCATTTTTGGACTTATCATGCTCACTTTCAACATTTTTCTTCTTTAAGGGTTATTTTCCTCCCTCCACTACCTCATTTTCTATAGGTTGACGAGTTCAACCTTCTATCCATTCTTTAATGACTATCTCTTGCTCGACACTTTCCTTCACCAAATGGTTATTGCTGACGAACTCTTGCCACTTGTCTTTCACAATTTCTAGAAATTGCGCTACTAGAGTTGAACTTTCATCTCCCAACTGAACTGCAATCTATTCTTCTTCACTAGGAGAATTGGCAAAAGATTTTACTACCATTGCACTCTTTTTTTCTTAATTTTATGTATCATTACAATAATTTCTTAATTTTATGTATCATTACAATAATATCAAATTAGTTTCTTAGAGCACAACATTTTGTACTTAGAGTTTGTTAAATTATTGTTTGGTGCTTAGGCCTCAAACTTTGAACGGAACTGTAAAACCACATATAACATATCTAATTTACATGCCAAAAAAAAAAAAACTATAAATATTCCATAGGAATTAATATTCATAACGTTTATGGATTTAATACTAAAATTATTACTTTATTCCCTTACATTCCACGTCTCATTTTAATAGTTCCACAAGGGGCTTTGAGCAATGCTAGAGTCCCATTGTTCAATTCTGTTTATGGCATTATTTAACTCTTTATTGTAATTGCAACCTTATCTCTCCTATATAGTGTCTTTTATTTACATTACTAAGGACATTGCTAGTAGATCTAAGTTAATTTAAGTGCACATTTACTTAGTATAAATATGTGTATATTTTATGACTCGCATAGCTTATGGTTTAGTCGTTACATATTCGGATAGTGCCACATGTATGCATATTTTATGATTCCCGTTACTAAGGACATTGCTAGTAGATCTAAGTTAATTTAAGTGCACATTTACTTAGTATAAATATGTGTACATTTTATGACTCGCATAGCTTATGGTTTAGTCGTTACATATTCGGATAGTGCCACATCTATGCATATTTTATGATTCCCGTACCTACACACCTGTTGGTATTCTTTAAAAATCAAGGGTTAACTTAGGAATGTCATGCATATTTCAATATTCACGTACCTACACACTTGTTGGTATTCTTTAAAAATCAAGGGTTACCTTACGGATGTTTGCATTAAGTATTAGTCACTTAGGGCACGTGCTCATGTCAAAATTAAACGTTTAAAACCCTTTTATGGAATCAAATCCACTTGTCACTATTTTGGTGGATTCAACTCACTAGGATAATATTCTAAGCATGCTCTATGGCCGAGATTCATTTCAGAGATCCAACGATGACGTTAAAAGGTAAGGTTACGGTTACGGTATAGTGTTTTCATATGGATAATTTCCGTTTGTCATTTTTCTTACCGCCGTCCTAATTATTTGGTATGGAGACCTTGAATGAGGGTTTCGAACCCTTGCACACTAATCATGGCAGGTGTCTTGATACACTTTCCCATTTGTGGTGTATAGGGTTTCCAATGGAATCGTTTACTTCTACACGGCTATTAATTCTACAAGATTAGAGGCCAGGTCTTTTTTATAATTTCACGGACACTTAAATTTTTCTTACACTGTTGAGTTTCTTCATAAAATCCCTAACCTCTTCATAGTATTTGTAGGGATTTTCATAATCATGCATCTGACCTTCTACGAAAAAACCATCATATGAACGCCTTCAGCTTCAACAAAAAAGTTATTCCTTAGCCAAAGGTTTTAAGAGATGTTCCATTTATTACCAATTTTGGGTAATTTCCTTTCCCTAGTTAAAATTGCAATGAATACAATTTTTTTTGTTTCTCCACACTTGAATGTGTCTAAACTTACTGACTTAGGTTTTTTCTATTTCGGACCGGAAAAAGAGTGATGGGATAAGTCCTGTGAAGTTTAGGCAACTGGTTTACTATAAATTGAGGGTTTTAACATCACTTCTATCTTTTTCATTTCGCTATGTATTCTTAATGCAAATCCTTATGGGTATTCCCGAGCATTATCAGTTTGTTCGCAGGAGTTGACTTGGCACAATGCCAACCTCGACGAGACCCTTTCAGTTTATAGGTTTAATTCATAATTTTGTTCAAGGGATAAAAGAAACCATTGCGTTTGATAGTCAGTGTTTTTCTATTAACCCTTTCACGTTATTTTTTTAGAAATGGGGGATTTTCCACTTCTTATTGTATGCCTTAAAAACCATTTATTATATTCTACAAGAATTAATCTCATCTGACTTTTTTAATGGAGAGGTATATCTTGGATTCTCTTGTGACTTCACACCATAAGGTATTAACATTTATTCTTGTTATTACTACTACCCTATTTTTCCTACCCAACATTATATTAACTTATGGGTTTGTTTTATAACTTGTGAGTAAACATGACTTCTAATTATAACAACGATTAGTTGCTTCCATAGCTTAGATGGATGAAGCCAAGTGTGACTCTCCTTATTCTTTCACATAGGTTGGGACTTTCACTGGTTGAGCTCTCCTATCTATATTTATGACCACCTCACAACTCATGTACATAAATATTCAGACTATTAAACGAGCTTTGTGTCCTTTAAATGATTGTTTAATTTCTTTTCCAAGTAGGCAATGACCTTTAGTAGCCATTACTTGTAAAATTGACAACTCTATTTTTTGATAATAGGCATATTTTATGTTCCTAAATTTCCTTCTATACTAGATGATGTTCATGGGAATAATTTTAATGATTCAATAGTTTGGTTCTCTACTTATATATAGAGATTTTCTATATATATTATTTTGAAATACACGTTAATTTACATTCTTAACTTAACTGTAGACGGTCTTGTGGTGTACTTGATGTACCAAATGTATATATATTATGTTCAAAGGAATGTATATTTATGTTGTACTTTCCCTTGATACTACTTCGTATACTCAAACTTGCTTTTCTTAGGGTCACTTTAGTTATTCTTAAAATTCCCCTTATATATTTATATATATTTCTTCTAGACATGCTATCTTAACTAAGGAATTTTAAAATTCTTCTATTTTTATGGTCTACAGATGAATTAGTTTTTACCCGATATTTACTTTAACAATTATATATGTACATCTATCTGACGTTTTCATAAATACTTATACATTACACTTATACATTAAACATTCGATAGTTTGTCATCATTTAATCTTGATTCCATTATTTTGATGCTCTCACTAGATTGTTTCTCGATGTTACTTTTACAATTTGATTATGTTAATGATGCAGGAGCATCCGACTAGGGAGGCAAACAGACAAGCAGGTGTTTCATGTTTTTCAGTGATGTGTTATCCTACAGGTCTTTGAACCTATTCCTGTTTTAATTTATTTCTTCTTAGGATAGACGACTAGTTGTCGGTAGAGTTGTTCTAGTGTAACTGGCATTTTATTTTTATTTTATTTAAGCAACTGTAGTAGATTATTAGTCTGTGTAAAAATTCGATGAGTGAAAAGTGAAAATAGTAATAATGTGGAACATATAACTGTGTAACCAACTTGAGATAGTTACCAGTTGGCAACGAATTGGCCTCCGTTGGGGGCTACTAAAAGAATCGAAAGGTTACTGTACAAGGGTTCTGCAAATTTAAACATTGAATAGAGAAATGAAAACAGAGCTTTGACACTTATCAGAAAATATACCATCTGTGTTTTATTTAGACTACTGAAGTGTGTTTCAGATACCAAAATTCACTGTCAAGTTGCCAGCATGAAAATTCAGGAATAGACATATTTGTGTATTTTTCCTTTAAAGAAATATTGTTATCAAAGTACAGTTTTGTTACAGCTACGAAGGCGTTGATCAACGCACTCAAGAACTGAAAGAAATACAAGGGAATACAACACGACAAGCTACGCACCGACGACGAGAATCAAACAATCAAACCCATTACATGGAACATTAAATCTACAGGTATTTTCATAAAACTGTGCCATTTTTCATAATCAAACTGAGAATTAGTACAAACCCTCTGTAGAAGGTTAACAGTAGAACGAAAGTCTGACTCTGGAGTGTATTAAATTACATTCTAAAACAACAGTAAGAAAATCGAGATTTACAGCTTGGGGTTTCGGCCAGAAACCCTACGGCCACAGGCAACTAACTCCGAAAGCACCTGAAGGTTACAGGTGGGGTTCTAAAACCCGAAAAAACTTGGAAATCAAATTCTGTCAGAGTGACAGTACTTGTAATAAGATATAGCCACAGTAGAACGATTACGCCATAAGAAAACCTGAAAGAAAAACTGGCACGAGATCACCTACGAAACCTTTAAACAAGTTTCTGCATTAAGAAGGGTTTGAGTTCGGTGAGAACCTACCTTTGGAAACCAGAAACCGAACGAAGTCCAGGACGGAAGATTGGGAAACCAGTAGGGTTCGAAACACCTATACAAGAAGAACATTCAATCAGTTCAAAACCTGTGTGATCAGTTTATTGTTCCTAGTGAGATTAACAGGAAGAGGAGAAACCTTGAGTTCTTACCTTGCGCAGAGAGAACATTTTGTAGAGCCGAGTAACTGACAGAGGAACCAGTTGAACCTTCTCGCAAGGAGCCTCATGGTTAGTATGGGAACAAAAAATTCAGGGTTCTGAAACAGGGAGAGATGGCTTACCGACACAGTTGCCGACTGGAGCAGAGTTAGCCGGAGGAAGCCCAGAACTGGAAGCCAAAACCTGTGCACAGCTGTTGAAAAGAAGTTAGAAGAGAAAGCAAGCCGCAAAGGGAAATAACCAGAGAAATTGGCATATCGAAAAACCTGTAGGTGTTGAGTGAGAACCAGAAAAACAAACCAGTCACAGTGAGAAGGAGCCGAACTATCAAGGATGTTGAATAACCCAAACGCCATCGCAACAGTTCCGGTTCGCCGTCGTAGCCACAGTTACCGTGGGCAGGAAACCCACAGAGAAGAGAAAACCCTCGGAACAGAATTGCAGGGTCGAAACCCTCTCACACCGCGTGGAACAAGAGAGCAAATGACCGACTGAAAGAGTAACCCCGAGCAAAAGGGCGAAGGACGTGTGACCACATGCGTTGGCAAGTGGATCGATCGATCCGATCGATGCCATTACTGTGCAATTAATTGCATATCACCAGGACACCACATCAAATCCTGCGGAGAGTTGAAAGACTCGAGGTCTGTTGTGGAGATTAAAGGCGCTAGTCCGACGTGTAAAACGAACAACCACACATTGTAAAGCCACGTAATCACATTCGTTGGTTATTGTGTTAAATATTTTATTGATTTATTAATTGACTTGGTGTGTGGGCTGGAGGTTCCCATCAAGTGGTATCGGAGCGAAGTTTTGAAGTCATAAGAAGATGGAAGTTGGCAGAAGAGGAAGAGGAAGAGGAAGAGCAGTCCGGAGGGTAGCAGAAGAAGGACTCCGAGAAGAGATTCAAATTTTGAATCGAAGATTGGCAGCAGTGGAAGCTGGGGGAAGGAGAAACCCAGCAGATGATAGTGATGAAGATATTGCAGAACCAGAAGATGAGTTTGAAGTGGTGACACCTGAACTCAGATTGTTGAAATCAGTTTTGTTATCAAGTCATAAGCCAAAGCATGAGCTTTCTACTTATGACGGGAGTTTGTCGGCAGATATGTTATTAGATTGGCTGAGCGAAGTAAACAAATACTTTGAGTTTGAAGAAACCAATGAGGACAAACAAGTGAATTTCGCTGCCACCAAGCTGAAAGGACATGCGTCCTTGTGGTGGGACAGCGTTCAGGTAGAAAGAAAAAGGTTAAATAAGCAGCCCATAAGGAAGTGGGCCAGAATGGAGGCAAAACTGAAAGAGAAATTTCTGCCTAAAGATTATCAAATTATGCTGTACAGGCAAGTACAGAACTTGAGACAAAGGGGAATGACAGTTAAGGAATATACTGAAGAATTTTACAAATTAAATCTGCGGGCAGGGTATATGGAAGATACCCCAGAAAAGACAGCGAGATTCGTGAATGGGCTGAGAGGGGAGATACTAGATGAAATCGGTATCCTCTCGCCCAGAACTTTGGATGAAGCATACCAGTTTGCTTTGAAGGCGGAGGAGAAAATAAACAGGAAGCAAAATGCCAGAAGAGAAGGCGGATCTGGCAGAGGAAAGGGGAAGGACTTTGGTAAAGGCAGAGGAATAGGTTCCAATGAGGAAAGTAGCAGTTCCAAATCTGCAGGAACAGTAGAAAAGGACAACAGCACTAGAGGAGGGCAACCAGCCCAGCGAGGGAGAGGAAATGGTCGGGGCAGAGGAACTGTCCAGTGCTACAGGTGCCACAAGTGGGGGCACAAATCGTATGAATGTCCTGAAGGCGAACCAGCAGGTGGGAGAGGAGCTTATGTTGCTCAGCCTGAGGAAGCGGAAGCACCTCCTCAGGAAGTGGAAAATTCCCCAGAGACAGGGGAAGCCTTGGTGTTGAACAAGGTGCTGTTAAAACCAGCAAAGGAGATTATGGATCCAGATCAAAGAAAGGATTTGTTCCGGACAGTTTGAAAATCACAAGGAAAGTGCTGCAAACTGATCATTGACAGCGGGAGCACTGAAAATTTGGTGGCCACGGAAATGGTGGAGAAATTGGGATTGAAAAAGCTGAAACATCCCACTCCCTACAAAGTGTCGTGGTTGCAGAAAGGACATCAACTGTTAGTTGATAAATAGTGCGAGGTGGAGTTCCAGATAGGCAGATATAAAGACAATATTGTGTGCGATGTTATGCCAATGGATGTCTGTCATATACTGTTAGGAAGGCCCTGGCAGTTTGACAGAAAAGTGGTTCATGACGGAAGAACGAACTGTTACAAGTTTGTTAAAGATGGAGTCAAGCACACACTTGTTCCCATCAAGGAGGAAGGTACAACAGAAGCTAGTGGAGTAAAAGCGCTGCTGATGGGTGGAAATGAATTCTTGAAATAGATTGAAGACAGTGATGTGAATTTTGCTGTTGTGAGGAGGCCAAGAACAGTGGTACTGCACACTAAGATTTCAGATTTACTTGAGGAGATACAAGAGATGTTATAGGAATTTGGAGATATTATAGTGGATGATCTTCCAGACGAACTACCCCCCGAGAGAGGTATCAGCCACTGCATTGATTTTATACCAGGAGCTAGCTTGCCAAACAAGGCAGCTTATCGTATGAGTCCGAAAGATCATGAAGAGATTCGGAAACAGGTGCAGGAATTTATTGATAAAGGACTGATTAGAGAGAGCATGAGTCCTTGTGCAGTTCCGACAGTATTAGCTCCTAAGAAAGGTGGCGAATGGCGAATGTGTACAGATTCGAGAGCCATCAACAAGATTACGATTCGGTACAGGTTTCCATTACCGAGAATGGATGACATGATGGACTATTTGAGTGGGGCAACATATTTTTTGAAGATTGACTCGAAAAGTGGCTACCACCAGAATCGAATCAGAGAAGGGGATGAGTGGAAGACAACTTTCAAGACAAATGAAGGACTGTATGAATGGCTGGTGATGCCATTCGGATTAAGCAACGCTCCCAGTACTTTCATGCGCTTAATGAATGAAGTACTGAAGGAATTCATTGGAAAATTCGTGATTGTGTATTTAGATGATATACTAATTTTCAGCAGAACGAAGGAGGAACACTTTCGACATGTTCGAAGTGTATTGAGAAGTTTGCAGCAGAACAAGCTGTTGATAAATCTGAAAAAGTGTACCTTTTTTCAGAAAGAATTAGTTTATTTGCGATTTGTGAATGCAGAAAACGAATTGAAGATGGATCCGGAAAAGATTGCAGCAATAGTAAACTGGCCATCTCCAAAGAACTTATTCGAAGTTCGAAGTTTTCATGGTTTAGCGAGTTTTTACAGGAAGTTTATCAGGAATTTCAGCGGGATCTGTGCACCTATGTTGGACATAATTAAGAAGGCAAATTAGCCTTTTTGTTGGACTAAAGCAGCAGAAAACAGTTTCTAGACTATGAAGAAAAAGATCACTGAGAGGCTGATCTTGAGATTGCCAGATTTCAACAAACTTTTTCAAGTTCGTTGTGATGCCAGCGGTACAGCCATTGGGGCAGTACTTAGCCAGGCGGATAGACCGGTTGCTTATTTCAGTGAGAAATTGAATGAAAGCAGGCAAAAGTATTCGTCTTACGACAAAGAATTTTATGCGGTCGTTCAAGCCTTGAAGCACTGGAGGCACTATTTGCTAGGTAATGAGTTTGTGTTATTTTCTGACAATTCTGCTTTACAGTATGTTATGCAGCAGCACAAGTTGAATCACAAGCATGCAGAGTGGGTGGAATATCTGCAAAGCTTTACCTTTGTATTGAAACATATCAGCGGACAATCCAACAAGGTGGCAGACGCATTAAGCAGAAGAGCTCTGCTTTTACAGGAGAGTACAGTGCAGGTACTGGGTTTTGAACACTTGAGGGATCTATATCAAACAGATACAGACTTTAAGGAGGCACATGACGCATGTCAGAACCCTTTACTACGGAATCACAGTCCATGGTTGGACTACAATCTGCAAGAGGGATTGCTGTTCAAGGGAGGACAGTTGTGTATTCCCGATTGTTCAATGCGGGAAAACATTATTCGAGAGAAACATAGTGGAGGTCTAGCCGGACATTTCGGTATAGACAAGACGTTATCTCAGATAGAGCATTACTACTATTGGCCAAAGTTGCGGCGAGATGTGCAGAGGTATGTGAGCAGGTGCAAAATGTGTCATTTGGCAAAAGGCCACAGCCAGAATGCAGGACTCTATACGCCATTTCCCATACCAAGTAGACCATGGGACTCAGTCAGTTTGGATTTTGTCCTGGGTTTACCTAGGACACAGCGAGGATTCGATTCAGTGATGGTAGTGGTGGATAGATTCTCGAAAATGGCGCATTTTATACCTTGTCGGAAAACCAGTGATGCTACTCACGTAGCCCACTTGTTCTTCAAAGAAATTGTTCGACTGCATGGCTTGCCGAGGTCCATTATTTCAGACCGGGATGTATGATTTACAGGACACTTCTAGCGTACCCTATGGAAAAAGCTGGACACCCAACTAAATTTCAGCTCCTCTTATCACCCACAGACTAATGGACAAACAGAGGTGGTAAATAGGAGTTCGGGAAACCTGCTAAGAAGCTTAATCGGAGAAAATTCACGGATGTGGGATCACATACTTGCCCAAGCGGAATTTTCATATAATGATTCTCCAAATCGCAGTACGGGATACAGCCCTTTTCAGGTTCTGTACGGCATGCATCCTCGCGCAGTGCATGAACTGCAGGATTTGGGAAAGCTCGAGAAAAGAAGCGCCGATGGCGAAGATTTCGCTCAAGAAATGAATGATCTGCATGAGCAGGTAAAATTGAAGTTGGTAGACAGCAGTCAAAAGTATAAACAGCAGGCAGATTTGAAAAGGCGTGAAGTTTAGTTCAATATTGGGGACGAAGTCCTTGCCCACTTGTACAAGGAACGGTTTCAAAGAGGGCAGTATAACAAGTTAAAGTTTAAGAAAATTGGCCCCTACAGAATTCTCTGCAAGTTTTCAGCCAATGCCTGTGAAATACAACTGCCACCCGGAATAGGCATTTCGCCGATTTTTAACGTGGCAGACTTGTTTCCTTACACTACTAGTCCCGGAGAAGAAGAGGAAACAAGGCCAGAACGGAATACCCCAGATGAAGAGGATGTTTGGTTAAAGCAGATGCCTGCAGCGCAGCCCCTTGAGATCGAGGGTATCCTCGACACGCAAGTAGCCAAATGAACACGCAGGAAGGACTATCTACAGTATCTGGTCAAGTGGAAGAACCGTCCTATTGAGGACAGTACCTGGCTTGACGCAGCACAGATTCAGAAAATTGGCTATTCAGTGGATGACCTCATGGAGCGGAGCCATGACTTTTTGCTACCCCAGGAGCCTGATGCAGGAGCATCCGACTAGGGAGGCAAACAGACAAGCAGGTGTTTCATGTTTTTCAGTGATGTGTTATCCTACAGGTCTTTGAACCTGTTCCTGTTTTAATTTATTTCTTCTTAGGATAGAGGACTAGTTGTCAGTAGAGTTGTTCTAGTGTAACTGACTTTTTTATTTTTATTTTATTTAAGCAATTGTAGTAGATTATTAGGCTGTGTAAAAATTCTATGAGTGAAAAGTGAAAATAGTAATAATGTGGAACATATAACTATGTAACCAACTTGAGACAGTTACCAGTTGGCAACGAATTGGCCTCCATTGGGGGCTACTAAAAGAACCGAAAGGTTACTGTACAAGGGTTCTGCAAATTTAAACATTGAATAGAGAAATGAAAACAAAGCTTTGACACTTATCAGAAAATATACCATCTGTGTTTTATTTAGACTACTGAAGTGTGTTTCAGATAACAAAATTCACTGTCAAGTTGCCAGCATGCAAATTCAGGAATAGACATATTTGTGTATTTTTCCTTTAAATAAATATTGTTATCAAAGTGCAGGTGTGTTACAGCTACGAAGGCGTTGATCAACGCACTCAAGAACTGAAAGAAATACAAGGGAATACAACACGACAAGCTATGCACCGACGGCAAGAATCAAACAATCAAACCCATTACATGGAACATTAAATCTACAGGTATTTTCATAAAACTGTGCCATTTTTCATAATCAAATTGAGAATTAGTACAAACCCTCTGTAGAAGGTTAATAGTAGAATGAAAGTCTGACTCTGGAGTGTATTAAATTACATTCTGAAACAACAGTAAGAAAATCGAGATTTACAGCTTGGGGTTTTGGCCAGAAACCCTACGGCCACAGGCAACTAACTCCGAAAGCACCCGAGGGTTACAGGTGGGGTTCTAAAACCCGAACAAACTTGGAAATCAAATTCTGTCAGAGTGACAGTACTTGTAATAAGATATAGCCACAGTAGAACGATTACGCCATAAGAAAACCTGAAATAAAAACTGGCACGAGATAACCTATGAAACCTTTAAACAAGTTTCTTCATTAAGAAGGGTTTGAGTTCGGTGAGAACCTACCTTTGGAAACCAGAAACCGAACGAAGTCTAGGAAGGAAGATTGGGAAACCAATAGGGTTCGAAACACCCGTACAAGAAGAACATTCAATCAGTTCAAAACCTGTGTGATCAGTTTGTTGTTCCTAATGAGATTAACAGGAAGAGGAGAAACCCTGAGTTCTTACCTTGCACAGAGAGAACATTTTGTAGAGCCGAGTAACTGACAGAGGAACCAGTTGAACTTGCTCGCAAGGAGCCTCATGGTCAGTATGGGAACAAAAAATTCAGGGTTCTGAAATAGGGAGAGATGGCTTACCGACACAGTTGCCGACTGGAGCAGAGTTAGCCGGAGGAAGCCCGGAACTGGAAGCCAAAACCTGTGCACAGCTGTTGAAAAGAAGTTAGATGAGAAAGCAAGCCGCAAAGGGAAATAACCAGAGAAATTGGCATATCGAAAAACCTGTAGGTGTTGAGTGAGAACCAGAAAAACAAACTAGTCACAGTGAGAAGGAGCCGAACTATCAAGGAGGTTGAATAACTCAAACGCCATTGCAATAGTTCCAGTTCGCCGTCGTAGCCACGGTTACTGTGGGCAGGAAACCCACAGAGAAGAGAAAACCCTCAGAACAGAATCGCAGGGTCGAAACCCTCTCACACCGCGTGGAATAGGAGAGCAAATGACTGACTGAAAGAGTAACCCCGAGCAAAAGGGCGAAGGACGTGTGACCACATGCGTTGGAAAGTGGATCGATCGATCCAATCGATGTCATTACTGTACAATTAATTGCATATCACCAGGACACAACATCAAATCCCGCGGAGAGTTGAAAGACTCGAGGTCTGTTTTGGAGATTAAAGGCACGAGTCCGACGTGTAAAACAAACAACCACACATTGTAAAGCCACGTAATCACATTCGTTGGTTATTGTGTTAAATATTTGATTGATTTATTAATTGACTTGGCGTGTGGGCTGGAGGATCCCATCAATTAATTTCTTAAATGCATATATACTTATACATTAAACATTCGATAGTATTTGTCATCATTTAATATTGATTCCATTATTTTTACGCTCTCATTAGATTGTTACTCGAAGTTACTTTTGCAATTTAATTATGTTAATTTCTTAGATGCATATTTTCTATTAGATTGTTTAAACTTTCACTCTTGTATTAATTCAATATGTTTTTCTTTTCGGAGACTAAAAAACTTAATATACTCTCCACTTGTAACCATGAAGTGGACTTCAGTCCCTAAGAGTGGGTTTTAAGCAAAACTCATAAACATAAGTACATAATATATAATACATATTGGAAGAGCTTAAATATTGTAAGTTCCCTTGCCTATGCTATCAGTGTCATCTCTATTCCATCATAGCTATCTTTATGATAATTTGTACCATATTTTTTGATTAAGTTGATTTGCTTCATAAGTTAATTTGAAAGAGTTCAAACTATAAATATCTCTAATTCATTTCATTATTACTACATGTGTTTTGTATGTCAATTTTGATGAAAACTGAATTCAATAGAAATGTATCTCTTAGGTGAGCAGTGCACCTGGAGTCTGCACACAAAATGGAGAGTACACCCTACATTTATTAATCAAATTACACAACTATAAGTACATCACAAAGGTGTAGGAAGTTGTAAACAAACTCTTATATCCTAGGAACTAATCCTAACTTAAGGAGCTACGTTACAATAGTTTAACCATTTCTCCATTAATAAAAAATAATATTAATTATTTTCAACTCTGCCCCTTAATGGATAAAGGATTGTCCTGAATTCCTAACATCCCCTCTAAACAATTCAAACTTAACTTTCCCAAGAGGCTTAGTAAAAGTTTCTGCCATATTGTCACAAATTTTACAATATTCAATAAATATTTCTTTCAATTGGAATTTTTCTCAAACAAAGTGAAATTGAGTATCTACGTGTTTTGTATTCTTGTAGAATAATGAATTGTATGATAACTTGATGTAATTTGGTTGTCAAATTTTATAATGGTTTCTTCTTTCTGTTTTTCTCTTGCATTATGGAGAAGCCTTCTCAACTAGATAGCTTCACATGTAGCACACAATGCTTGGTACTCAGCTTCAGTTGAAGATAACTCCACAGTACTTTGATTTTTACTGCTCTATTCTATGACCCTGGAACCAATACTAAATGCATAACCTCTGACGGACCTTCGGTCATCCATATTACCTACCCAATCTGATTCTGAAATAGCTGCTAAGATAACATCATATGTGTCATTGTATAAAATACCATAATCACTAGTACCACGAAGATACCTCAACACAATTTTTGCTGTCGTCAAATGAATTTCAAGTGGATTAGACATGAACTAGCTCAACACACTAACATAGTATGCTAAGCCTGGTATATTTGTAGTTAGATATATCAGAGTACAAACTAGTTTTCTATAAAAAGTGGCATCCACCTCCTTAGAGCCATCGTCACTACATAACTTCAGATTCTGTTGCAAATATGTTGATGCTTCCTTACACTACTCCATTCGGAACCTTGTGGGTGGACCTCTGATGTACTTCCCTTGAGTAAGAAAATTTTGTTCAGATTCTCTCCATACTTCCAGACCCAAGCAATAATGTAGACTTTCATTTCAAAAACTTGCAACATCTGCAATTTTATTTCTTTGATCAAAGAATATGCAATACCTATTATAATCATATCATCCACATATAAAGAAATCAAAATAATCTGCCTCTGTTTATTATACATGTTATAGAGATTTGGATCATTCATGATCCTATGAAAACTATGTTGTAAGAAGAATGAATTGATCTTCTCATACCATGACCTAGGTGCTTGTTTTAAACCATATAATGCCTTTTTCAACGTACACACTAGATGTTCCTGCCCTTATTTGAAAAACCCTTCAAGTTGGACTAAATAAATTTCTTCCTTTAAATCACCATTCAGAAATGCAGACTTAACATCTAGCTAGTGTAGCTTCCACTGATATTTTGTTGCTAATGAAATTAACATTCTAATGGTATTCAATATGCCTATAGAAGCAAAGGTTTCTTCAAAGTCTATCCCCTCATGCTTTGAATAACCCTTTGCTACCAGTCTAGCTTTAAAATTTTCTATATTCCCATCTGCATTGACTTTAGGCTTGTAAAGCCACTTCAAACCTATGGGTGTTTTTCCTTTAGGAAGTTCAACTAGACCCCAAGTATAGTTTCTAATAATTGATTCTAATTCTTCATTCATTGCAGCCCTCCATTCATCAGATTCACTTTCTTCTTTATATTTTGTGGTATCTATAACATTGAAAATGTTTTACATTAAAGCATAGTCTCTCAATATGGTTGGTAATTGAGTATGCCCACCTAATATTGTTGGTAGAGGACTCAGCTTAAATCTTTCTACTTCAGACCTATGTGGACTTTCCTTGTTGACTACATCACCCTTTTCTTCATCTTTATGATCTTGTTGCTGATTATCCTCACTAATTTCTTCCATCAATAATGGAGTGTGCCATTATTTATGACTGTCTTCCTTTCCTTCCTGAACCTGCTCATGAAATATAACATCTCGACTTGAAAATATTTTATGAGTCACAGGATTAAATAGCTTGTAGGATTTAAACTCAGTGCAATATCCTACAAAGATACATTTCGTAGCCTTAGGATCTAACTTATTTCTATCCTCCTTGGGTATATGGGAAATTTATTTTGACCCATAAACTCTTATATGACTCACTACTGGTTTAAACCCATAAAATGATTCAAACAAAGTCTTAAAGTAAATATATTTAGTAGGAATCCTATTCTTTAAATAAACAACAGTGTTGGTAGCTTCATCCCAAAAACCATTTTATAGACCCTTACCTTGAAGAATACTTCATGCACACTCCACTAGGGTTCCGTTCTTTCATTTTGCAACTCCATTCTGCTGTGAAGTGTGTGGAACTGTGAACTATTGAATAATCCCACGATATCTGCAAAAATTTTTGAACTCACCCAACCTGTACTCTCCCCCTTGATTGGAGCGGAGAATTTTTATGAATTTCCCTGTTTTCTTTTCCACTAGAGTCTTAAATTCCTTAAAACGTTGAAAATTCGGATTCTTTTTTCTTAAAATATATATCTAAGAGAATCTAGTGCAGTCATCAGTAAATAGCATAAAATAATATGCACCACCTAGCGATCTAGTCTGCTTAGGTCCACATAAGTCTGTATGCCCCAACTCTAGTATATCTCTTTTCTTCCTACCAGCATGGAAAATAAAATTTTCCCTATGCATTTTCCCTAATGCACATCCATCACAATCTAAATGAACACTATGAAATGCAGGAAGTCCATCAACCATACATTATTTTGAAGTAGCATGAAGTCTTGTAAGTTAAGGTGACTGAATCTTTGGTGCCAAATATTTTCGGTTGTCAATCCTGTTGAAACCAAAGCTTGGTGTTGCATGCTATTGAAATTCAATGTGTACAGGCTCCCCACATGCACTCCTTGTGCAACTGGTTCCATATTATTGTCCTTTATGACACAATATGTATTGAATAGTTCAACTTGCAGGTCCTGATCAGTTATCATTGATACAGAGATTAAGTTATTCTCAATCCTGGGAACATACATCACATTCTTAATATGTTTGATGTTACCGCTAGGAAACATTACCAGAATATCACCATACCCTTTGGTCTCATAGCCTTTGCCATCTTGGAGATAAATTTTAGATCAGTAAGAGGTTTCTTGAAATAACTCAAACCAATTTCTCTTACCTATCATATGTGAGGACGCGCCAGAATCAACATACCATATGTCGTCCTCATCCTCCTCAGAAGCTGAAAGAGCACAATCAGCTACAAACAGTCGAATATCATGACTGTGACGACCTTCAACAACAAAATATCCCATGTGCTTACTCTACTTATTCCTGGCCTCATCTATCTGCCTCTTAAAGAAGATTTCAGCTTGATAACCATTTTTCCTAGAGTAAAATAATTTAATGAAAGAAAAATTGTTTGTTGACCTACCTCTAAATGGTCTCTTTTGAAAAGTGCTTCCTCCTTTCTGTTTCTATTGTGGTTGTTTCCCTTTTTATGGCTTTTTCTTTGCCATTAGTGCAAAATCAGCACTCTAAGGTCTCAAATTTTGTCACCACTCTTCTTCCTATAGTAAAATTCCTGTCAATTCTTCAAATGCAGGGGCTTCATCTCATGCTGCCAAGCGTGTGATGAAAATATGATATTCATCCCACGTTCCCTTCAACGTGATTGTGACTAGATTGAAGGAAGACAACTTATCCCAGATGTCACCCAATCTGTCCTTCAGATCTTTAACCCTTGCAATGAATCCAACAACAGATTCATTCTCCTCCATCCTCATTGAAAACAACTTGCCCTTGAGTAACAAGATGTGATTTGTGTTTTGTGTCTCGTTTAAGTTCTTGAGCGTTGTCTAGATCTCAGTGGACGATTTTCCATCTATGATGTGTGGGATATTATTTCCTTTAACAAACATCTTCAGTAATAATTTTGTCTTGTTCTCCATTTTATCCCAATCTTGTATAGGTTCAGTTGTCCCTGTTACAATATTTAGTTTCTTCTCATCACTGTTGACAATCGACCGCACATTTTCTCCCTTAAGAAGTGCGTGTAACCTGAATTTCCAATTGGTATAATTGTTTCCATCGAGTTTACTAGACTCATTGAGATATGTTTCTTTAAATTTATTCATACTAGACTGATCAAATTGTTGATCCTCCGATTAATTCTAACCAATTGAATAATTACAAGCTACACTAAAAAAAAACTCAATACATACTAGAACCTAATCACACATTTGCAGTCGATCTAGCACGAGCTTTGTGACTGAAACTCAGATCCACCATTGATCTGACGAGTTATTGTGTCTGGGACTCAGATCCACCATAGAAGGGAAAATCCCATGTGTAGAACCAACAAAAGATGTGTCTTCGACTCAGATCCACCACAGACAGGCAATATCATGTGTAGAGCTAACTAAAGGATATGTCTACGACTCAGATCCACCACAAACGGGTAAATCCCATGTGCAGAAACAAAAAAAGGAGGTCATCGCATTTCAGAGCTCAAAATCTACTCTGAATTGAAATTAGCATGGGCATGACCTTAATAGTCACGTTGATCGTGCCTATCGACCTGACTATCATGCTGAAAAATGCGTCGAGTCACTTGTGCTCACAAAAAATAAAAATAAAAATCTCAGACCTGTGAGTGAGGTGTTTGCTGCAGTCCACCCACTCCTCTGTGAGCATTGAAGCTCTGGTGTGCACCATAGCCATGAAGGCTATGTATCCATGAAGGCTATGTAGCCACGAGGGCTCTAAAGAAAATCATGATCACTCAGTTTGAGGTCTAATACCATGATAAAAATTGATTTGAATAGAAAGACAACTCTTAGGTGAGTACTAAACCTCAAGACTGCACACAAAATGGAGAGTACACTCTACATTCATTAATCAAATGATGCAACTATAAGTACATCACAAAGGAGTAGGAATTTTTAAACAAACTCCTATATCCTAGGAACTAATCCTAACTTAAGGAGCTACGTTACAATAGTGTAACCATATCTCCATTAATAAAAAATAATATTAATTATTTTCAACTAATTTTATTCGCAAATCTTTTTCTCGTAATAAAATTTAATATTTTGATTCTTTTTCTTGAACACTTATAATATAAAACTAGCAAAATCATGATCAAATTTCATATTTGAATTCAAGGTTAGTTGTACTCAAATGCATAATTTTTAATTAAATTGATTTGTTTCACAAGTTACTTTGCAATAGTTCCAACTAGAAGTATCTCTAATTCATTTCATTATTACTACATGTTTTTTGTATTTCAATTTTATTCTCAAATATCTTCCCCCCTAATTCTCATTCCTAAACCCTTATAAATCACTATCAACTTTCATCTTTGACTCCAAGGTTAGTTGTATTCAAATTCATGTGTAGCTTAGCCTCCCTCTCTCTCTCTCTCTCTCTCTCTATATATATATATATATATATATATATATATATATATATATATATATATATATATATATATATATTAGGAGTAGTTTAACTAATGGATTAGTAATATGTTAAGCATTCATAACCTAAATAATTATGATAGATACACAGGTAGATACATAGTTTTATTCAAGCTAACATTTCCATCGCAATAAACATCCATGATTTACTTCAATATATCATCAAAAATATTCATGTGAAAATCATCAATAAAATCAATAATTAAATAACTTGGCAGATTATAAGTAACCACAAACACCGTAATGCCTTAACATAGGAATATTTAGGGAGAGAGCACATTCCTCTGAATCAATGAATTCCAATTAGCAATTCCCCCCAAGCTTAGACTTCTTTCATACGAGAATCAACAACTCCTTTGTATTCCTTAGTGGTTTTTTTTATAGTTCTTCCTAGAACATTTTTCCTTAACATTGTATTTCTTTTTAGAGTTTGCACAACTTAATTACCTATTCTTTTTATTTCAAATATGAGAAAGTATTTTTTCCTTTAGAGAACCTCTTTCTCTCCTATTTTGATTTTCTTTTTATTTTCACTCAACATAGCAATTCTCTTCAGCTAAGTATTTAGGATAATTTTCTCTCCCTTTACGTTATTCTTAAATTGGTAGTTTCTTTTTTAGGTGAATATTTGGGAAGGTCGAGTATGTAGATTTCACCACTTCACAACTTTTCTAAAATAACAAGCCGTCTTTATTTCTCATGTGCGCTTTTTTTATTATTCCTACACAAACTCATTTATTCATCAAATAAACTTTAATTAAAATTATTTTCAATTCTAACTTCCATAGCCATAAAATTCAAACAATAATCTAATAATTTAAAAATAGTTTTATCTTCAAAAATAAAAATATGGCGTGTAACAATGCTTAAATGTCCACATTTTTAAACCTTTTTTTCGTAATTATACATTGTTTTGAATTCATTGTGTACTTCATTTTCTTTTTCAGGTTGTAAGTACAATTTTTAGTCATTTTTTTCTTAAATAAGAAACTAATATAAAATGAACTAAAACACAAAATCGTAGTTTAGTATCCTTCTCATGATTTGGGACATGATTGAGAAGAACTTTGGCAAGGCTTAAGGGCGGCCACCTCCCAGGCTTCACGTGTGTGATGGTTGTAGTGGAATCGTAGGAGGAATTTTTGTGTTCAATGAGGTAGGGATGGGTTGTAGAGCTCATAAATTCCAAGTGGAAAGGATTGTTAATATCCTGAGCACCTCTATCCTGTTCTGGGTTGAGTTTCTAAAGGGTATTTGCAGGTTTTCAACTCATTCATTCATGCTTGCTCGAATGGGTTGGCGTCGTAGTGTTCAGGATGGGACCAAGTCTCTCTGGTTAATGGTGTTCACAATCGCGTATGTTTACTCTTGTAATCCTTTACCTCAGTGAAAGTGGTTTGTTTGGTATGTTCTTCACTACAATGGCATTGATTGACCCTGTAATTGGAACATTGGATGAAACCAAAATGGGTGCTTGGAAAATTGAAAATTCTCAGTAGTTTCTATCTTTGTTATCTATGATGTTTCTATGTCAGTGTCTATTCGTTTTGGAATTTTACAGTTTATAATGGGCATGTATGTTCAATTTTAGGTTAATTTCTACGTAGCGAAGGATTGTATCGACAACAGTGAGGGATATTTTCATGTTGTCTCTATTTTGAAGATAGAAATGAAAGTACACTTCCTATATTTGATTTAATCTATCCATGAGGTGGTATGTAAGGGTGTGTGGCTCGGGGAGCCGGTCTCTAGTATATTTTTTCAATATCGGAAGAAGTTGCGTTGTATTTCTCTCTATTATGGAAATCTTGAGCACACAGTGCTCGACAATGGTTTAAACTAGTGTTGGAGGGCTCCCTGGTTGAATTTCTACCTTTCTTCTGGGATTTTTCTTAATGGTATCTTTTTCTTGCATATTTTTAATGTCTCTGCATTAGGTTACTTTAATATTTTTTTTACACTATGGATGCATGTATAAAGACCACAATTGGACCTCAACCTTCCTTTATTGTTGGTCCGCTTATAGTTTGTCCAATTTGGAAATAAAAAAATGTTTTGTTCATTCCCTTGTGCTAGCTCGTTTGGTAACATAGGTCAGGGTCACGACAGGAAGAATGGAAATTGTGGCAACAAAGGCTCATCGTCAGCTCACCCACTGAAGAGAAGCGGTCACAGGTCAGACACTCAAGTAATTCAAGAAGCGGTTTAGGCATATAATATTGGCACTCTAGCCCAAGTGAAACAATTGATCTCGTGATGGGAGGTTGATCTTAACTAATAAGCTAAAGATGAAGTGTAGGTGAAGGACTGGCAGTACAGGTGGAGGACTGGTGAGCTCTTGCTCCAGATCTTGGTTATACTTGCAGATGCACCACCTAGTATGAATAAACATTGCATCTTTATTGGCTTATGAAGAGTCTTGTGGGTAAAGCTATTATGACTTTGTCGCTTAACTCTAGAAAATCAGACCCACGCCTTCAGGAAATTTAGAAGGAATTACAACTAGTTCAATATGAAATCCAACAACAGAATGTTCACCTTGTCTTTATCGAAAAACACATTTCGTGTCTATCGAGTCAGGATTATCTGGATCCAATGCTAAGGACCCCGCCCCTGTGGAGTCTTATGATAGTTGTTAGTTTTGTTCCTAAAATTAAAAAGATCTCGAATCACCTATACGTATGACAGACCTTTTCAAAAAGAAATACCAACGTTTAAAGAAATATGTATTAGAGTTCACGCTCCCCATCCCGTCCTTTCAATATAGTTGGCCAGCACTATTTACATCGTTCCAAATAAAAAAATTCTATGGAGGTAACTAATCCTTATCATGGATCCTATCTCAATATTGATAGCATATTTATCCTCCAAATTTTTGGTAATGTTAAAAAATAAAACATTCCAGTAGCCAGTAAAGTTGACGAAAGGTAGAGAAAAATTGTTGCAAATGTTTGGTAAACTAAAAAAATGCGATCCTGTTGGAATGTAATTTCCAACTGCGTGGCTGAATCAATAGGTAGAAGGTAGTGATCGATGGCCAGTGAGAGGTTGAATAGCGCGGAGGTTAACGGGAAGTGTACCCCCCGCATTTGACTTGTAATTTGGGCATTGACCCACGATTAGTGGATGTAATTTAGTGCGGGGCCTCACCCTAATTGCTATGTACGGGCGGGAGGCAACCCCCGCAACCACCAAGAAGTGGTGGCTCTGCCCACACACCACTTGCGCTCCACCAAACCACCACCGCCGCGGAAATTTGCCAAACATTGCCACGTTCAAAATTGCCATTAATTCGATTTTTTCAAGCGGTGCTGATAGAATCTTTAATGCGATAAATGTTTTTTCCAAGCGGTGTTTTTTGTCAATGAATGACATTAATTTCTTTTAAATATTTTGTTTATATAATAGAACAAATTGTAATTTTGTTTAGTTGTTGATATATAGAACAGAGTCGTTCTATTTTTTTAAGAGATGCACAACAGTGCAATTGTTTTTTTTTAAAGACAGAGAGTGCAAAATTAAAATATACACAGCAGTGTATATTTGTTTTTAGAAAAACAGAGAGCTGTTTTGTTTTTTTAATAGACAGTGACAGTGAATGAAAAATTCACAGCAGAATTTTTCAAGAGACAGTGAAGAGTTTTTTGTTTTATTTTTGGAACTGTGTTTTGTAACAGTCCAAACAGTTGTGATCCCTCTATGTTGAGGAGGAACTTGTAAACATTTTTATGGAATAAAAATTTGTTTTATTGAGTTGAAACTCTGTTTTTTCTGAGATTGAAATTAATTTCTCTGTGTTGAAGAAGGGAAGTTTTATTTCTCCATTTTTAAATTATAGAATTCTTCAATATTCCAACATGGTATCGGGGCCAGTTCAGGCTATTTGAAGGTCAAATAAGCTGAAGAAAAGGATTTCTTTATTGTAGAAGCTTCTCCAGCAGTGTGAAGGTTCAGACAAGAAAAATCGAAAGGTATTTGTCTATACAATTTTTTGTTACTGTTGCAGTACAGTTAGTTAATTTTAAACACATAGTCAAGTGTTTTTGAAATCATAGTTAAGAGTGCAGAATGGCTGGAGCCAGCACTGGTATGGGTATCGGAAATATCCATCTCCCACAATTTAATGGAAAAAATTATGACTACTGGTCAATAACTATGAGGGCATTATTTGTCTCCCAAGACTTATGGGAATTTGTTGAGGAAGGCTTTGAAGAGCCAGCAGATGAACTTGAGTTTAATATGCTAACTCAGGCAGAAAGAGAGATTATGAAGAGCAATAAGAAGAAAGACGCCAAGGCTCTTTTCTTCTTGTATCAAGAAGTGCATGAGAGTGTGTTTCCAAGGATAGCAGCAGCTAAGAGATCCAAAGAAGCATGGGAAAATCTCAAGACAGCTTATCAGGGTATGGAGAAGGTGAAGACAACAAAACTTCAGTTGCTGAGGAGAGACTTTGAGACTCTCTGTATGAAAGAGTCAGACATTATTGACTCATTCTTCACTCATGTGATTGGAATGGTCACACAAATAAGATCTCATGGAGAGACTCTTGAGGACAAGAGGATTGTGGAAAAACTCTTGAGAAGTTTACCCTCAAGATTTGATGTGATTATCACCACCATAGAAGAGACCAAGGATCTCACAAAGTTTTCATTGGATGAACTTCATGCATCACTGAAGACCCATGAACAGAGATTGAGTAGGAGTGAAAACTCATCTATTGAGCATGCTTTTAAGACCCAGATGTCTTTCAGAAGAGGAAGAGGGCAAGGCAGAGGAAACAAAAAAGGAAGAGGCAGAAGCCAAAACAAAGGTGGAAGGAACAACCCCTCACATTCACATGGAAGGTGCAATAGTGAAAGTCATAGCCACGACCAAGACAACAACTAGCAGAATGCTTAAGGACAGAGGTATGATAAATCCAATTTCCAATGTTACAATTGTAAAAAATATGGTCGTTATGCTAATGAATGTAGAACAAAGAAGCAAGATATGAAAAGTAGAAATAGTGCAAATTTCAATAGAGAAAATAGCAGCCAAAACAATTTCTTTTTAGCTTGTAATATGGCTGAAGAAAAGAATGAGGATTTATGGTTTCTAGACTCCAGTTGTAGTAACCATATGACAGGAAACTTAGCAATGTTTTCTATGTTAGATGAAAGTGTGCAGTCACAAGTCACACTAGGAAATGATATCAAAGTTTCTGTTATGGGAAAAGGAGATGTGAATGTTTTAACAAGATTAGGTGCAAAGAAATCCATAGCAGATGTTTATTATGTTCCAGGAATGAATTGTAATCTCTTAAGTATTGGACAGCTTGTTCATAAGGGATATCATGTTTTCTTTGAAGATGATGTTTGTACCATCATGGATAAACCAACCAACAATAAATGTATTGCTAAAGTGAATATGACAAGGAACGGGATGTTCCCTCTTAGAATGAGAGCAGATTTGAAGAATGGTGAAGAGAAAGCAGTAGTTGCACAAGAGACTTTCCAAAGCGAACCAAAAGATGATAATTGGTTATGGCACTTGAGATTTGTACATCTCAACTTTGGAGGTCTTAAGTTGTTGAACAGAAAAGGAATGGTAAGTGGTTTACCATTGATAGAGAAACCAGACAGCCTTTGTGATGGTTGTATCTTGGGGAAACAACACAAAGAAAGTTTTCCTTCTCGGAAAAGCATAAGGGCAAAAGCACCCTTAGAGATTGTCCACTCAGATGTATGTGGACCGATGCAAACTCCATCACTTGCTAACAGCCACTATGTGTTAACATTCATAGATGATTTTACAAGAAAAACTTGGGTTTACTTTTTGAAAAACAAAAGTGAAGTGTTTGAAAAAAATTTCAATTTCAAAGCACTTGTTGAGAAACAAAGTGGGCTGCATATCAAAGTCTTAAGGACTGATAGAGGAGGTGAGTATATATCTAAATATTTTCTATGGTTTTGTAGAGAAAATGGTATTCATAAGTAGTTTACAACTAGATATACTCTGCAGCAAAATGGAGTAGCCGAAAGGAACAACAGAACCATAATGGACATGGCGAGGAGTATGTTAAAGGCAAAGCATTTGCCTAATGATTATTGGGTTGAAGCTGTACGTTGTGCAGCGTATATTTTGAACAGGTGCCCTACAAAAGAAGTAATGAACAAAGTGTCGGAAGAGGCATGGAGTGGCACAAAGCAAGGTGTCACACACATGAAGGTTTTTGTATGTGTGGCTTATGCACACATTCCAGATCAGCTAAGGAAGAAGTTGGAAAGCAAGGGGGAGAAATGTATTTTCATTGGATACAGTGAGGAATCCAAGGCATACAGGTTATATAACCCATCCACCAAGAAGTTTATTGTGAGCAGAGATGTTCAATTCATTTAAGAGGAAGCTTGGGATGGAAGCATAGAGAAAATAGTGAACGTTAAACACTGTTTATCTCATGATGAAAATGATGATGAGTTGGCTGAAATACATCCCCAAATAGCAGCACCAACACAAGAGCAGCAAAGCACACCCTTGAGGAGAAATGAAAGTGCTTCTCCAAGCACACCACAAGGAGGAAATTCAAGTGCTTCTTGAAGAATTTGTACACCTACTGAAAGAGGTAAGAAATTCAGAAGTTTGAAAGATATTTATGAACAAGATATAGCTAATGAAGGTATCAATTCTTTGTTTGCTTTATATTGTCATGTTGATGATCTTCTTCATTTCGAAGAAGCTATCAAGGATAGGAAATGGATAGAAGCTATGGATGAGGAAATAAATGCCATAGAGAGGAACAAGACTTGGGATTTGGTTGAACTCCCAAAAGGTAAAGATGTCATTGGTGTTAAATGGGTCTATAAGACCAAAAGTAATGATGAAGGCAAAATAGAGAGACACAAGGCAAGACTTGTTGTCAAAGGCTATAAACAAAAGCATGGGATAGATTATGAGGAAACATTCGTACCAGTTGCTAGAATGGAAATCATAAGAGCAGTGTTGTCCATAGCAGCACAAAACATGTGGAAAGTTTACCAAATGGACGTGAAGTCAGCATTTCTGAATGGAGTGTTAATGGAAGATGTTTACATTGAACAACCTCTCGGTTATGAAAAGAAAGGCCAAGAGCACAAAGTATGTAAGTTGAAGAAAGCTCTTTATGGGTTGAAGCAAGCGCCAAGAGCATGGTACAGTAGAATAGACTCTTATCTACTGGAAAATGGATTTGAAAAGTGTGAGGGAGAACCCACCCTGTACATCAAAGAAAAAGATGGAAAACTATTGATAGTAGTTTTGTATGTTGATGATGTTATCTTTACACGTAATGATGATTGCCTTATTGAACATTTTAAAACAGTCATGAAAGAAGAATTTGAAATGACTGATATGGGTTTGTTGAGATACTTCTTGGGAATAGAAGTAGAACAAGATGAAAATGGGATTTTATCTCACAGGAAAAGTATGTTAATGAGGTGCTTGAAAGATTTAACATGCAGGAATGCAAAGCAGCAATCACTCCCACAGTGATGGGATTAAAACTCAGCAGAGAGGACAGCAACAAGGATTTTGATCCTAGCTTATACAAGAGCATAGTTGGCAGCCTTATGTATTTGACTGCAACTAGGCCGGACATAATGCATGCTGTTAGTTTGATTTCCAGATTCATGAAAAAGCCAAAGGATGCACATTGGCAAGCAGCAAAAAGAATTCTGAGGTATGTTAAGGTAGAAAAAGTTTTGGTATTTTTTATACTACTTCAGAATGTTCAGATTTAGTTGGATACACAGACAGTGATTGGGCTGGAAGTGTTGATGATCGGAAAAGCACTTCCAGTTATGTTTTTCACATGGGTTCAGGAGCCATTTCATTGGCTTCTAAGAAACAGCCCATCATAGCATTGTCTACAGCATAGGCAGAATATGTGGCAGCTAGAGCAGCAGCGTGTCAAGCAGTTTGGATGAGAAAAATGTTGAGAAGCTTATGCCAAGAAAAGGTAAAAGGGACAGTGATATTTTGTGACAATAGCTCAGCTATTGCATTGTCTAAAAATTTAGTCTTTCATAAGAGGACTAAACACATTGACACCAAGTTTCACTTCATACGTGAATTGGTTAACAATGGAGAAGTTGTTTTACAACATTGTAGCACAGAGGATCAATTTGCAGATATCCTCACAAAGCCACTTGCGCAGAAAAGCTTTGAACATTTCAGGAAATGCATGGGTATGCAGGAAAACCCATCAGTTGAAATTAAGGGGGAGTGTTGGAATGTAATTTCCAACTGCACGGCTGAATCAACAGGTAGAAGGCCGCGATCGACGGCTAGTGGGAGGTTGAATAGCGCGGAGGTTAACGGGAAGTGTACCTCCCGCATTTGACTTTTAATTTGGGCGTTGACCCATGATTAGTGGCTGTAATTTAGTGCAGGGCCTCACCCCGATTGCTATGTATGGGCGGAAGGCAGCCCCCGCAACCACCAAGAAGTGGTGGCTCTGCCCACGCACCACCTGCGCTCCACCAAACCACCACCGCCGCGGAAATTTTCCAAACAATGCCACGTTCAAAATTGCCATTAATTTAATTTTTTCAAGCGGTGCTGACAGAATCTTTAATGCCATAAATGTTTTTTCCAAGCGGTGTTTTTTGTCAATGAATGACATTAATTTCTTTTAGATATTTTGTTATATAATAGAATGAATTGTAATTTTGTTTGGTTGTTGATATATAGAACAGAGTCATTCTATTTTTTTAAGAGATGCACAACAGTGTAATTGTTTTTTTTTAAAGACAGAGAGTGCAGAATTAAAATATACATAGCAGTGTATATTTGTTTTTAGAAAAATGGAGAGTTGTTTTGTTTTTTTAATAGACAGTGACAGTGAATGAAAAATTCACAGCAGAATTTTTCAAGAGAGAGTGAAGAATTTTTTTGTTTTGTTTTTGGAGCTGTGTTTTGTAACAGTCCAAACAGTTGTGATCCCTCTATGTTGAGGAAGAACTTGTAAACATTTTTATGGAATAAAAATTTGTTTTATTGAGTTGAAAATCTTTTTTTTCTGAGATTGAAATTACTTTCTCTGTGTTGAAGAAGCGAAGTTTTATTTCTCCATTTTTAAATTATGGAATTCTTCAATATTCCAACAGATCCTAGTAGCAGCCCAGAAAGGTGACGAAAGGGCGAGAAGCGTCGTTGGGAAGGCTTGAAAAATCCTTTATTACGCTGATAGGCGTAACCCCCTATCGGAAGGAGCATGTTTTGTGATTAGGTTAATTAATTTTTTTGATCTGATGGTCTAGATTGAAAGATGCCAGTATATTCTGGTCGTCGCCACTAAATCGATGGATGAAATCTACCCCACTAACTTCCTTGCATATCTAAATCAGGTGTTTAAACCGTACTTAAATTAATTTTTTACAAATTTAGATTAAAAATTTACTGTGCCATTTGTTCACCGCCACCTATTAAGATTAACCAGTGATTTTTCAAATTCACCACCTGTTTGATTGTTCAAATTCTCGATGAAACGTGCGCCCGCCACCTGCGCATGCCATCCTCCGAACGGTTTTTCAAATTTGTATGAGAATTAAACGTGTCATTAAAAATTGTATAATCATCCAACTGTGCGCCCGCCACCTGCGCCCGCCATCCTCCGATCCAACTGTTCAAACTCTCAATGAAACGTGCGCCCGCCACCTGCGCCCGCCATCCTCCGATCCGACTGTTCAAACTCTCAATGAAACGTGCGCCCGCCACCTGCGCCCTCCATCCTCCGATCCGACTGTTCAAACTCTCAATGAAACGTGCGCCCGCCACCTGCGCGCAAACGTTTCTCATGCAACATTAATGTTAATTGGTAAATGAACGTGGGGGAGAGCGAGCAGGTGAGCGGGTTGTTGAAGAAGGCGGATCGAAGGAAGGCATATTTAGGTGATTTCCCACTGGGAAGAGCGAACTCAGTGCCAAAGGATTCCGACGAGGTTTGGTCGTTCAGGCTCAGGTTCATTGGAGGTTCAGGTAATTTATCATCTTGGCCATGAATGTAATGTGTTGGTAAAGCCCCTTTGCGTTAATTACTTTTGTGAAAATTGTGTATGCTGGCTATGAAATGTTTGTCAGAGTCGTTATAAAAGCGTTGCGATATAAATATGGTGCATACCCTCAATTGAAGTCATATTGTTACAACAGTCTGTTGGTAATAGCGATTGTATAACTTATGGTATATCTTCGAACAATCTGAGCATTGATACTATGAGCCTGAGTCCGAATGGTTGTTTACATGCTATCAAATGATGCATATATTTAATATAGAGCTCTCATTGGCTTCAATACCTCCCGCACAGGTGGCTCCTCGATACGCTCTACTCCCTCGACTATGCTCCCACTCCTGGGTGCCCTGTCCTCGAATCCCTGGTCCCTTTGTCTCCTGCGTTGTGTGCAATCCACTGGCCACACTACGGCCTCCACTATGCCTCGGGATCGATGACTGTCCGCAGTTCCTGAATCGTGTTAGCCTGAATGTTCCCACCAGATTGTTAATACTGCTCTATAGTCTCGGTTAATATCGCTCCATACTCCCACAGGTTACCACCGCGCTCGAATAGTTTCCGTAGCACTATTAACCCCACCATCCATACCACCCAGACAACTCCCGGTTCATAAAACACAGTTAATTGCCACTTTACCACAAACGTTTTATGCTGTAATATATATACACCTCCCCCAGTAATATTTTTAAGGTTCTTTGCATATTTGTTCAATTTATGCTTCGTGCGTCTTTCGCTTTTCATTTGGATGTTGGAATTGTGCATCGATTCAACTTTGAAATCAGAAATTCGAATATGAATAAAATTGTAGAAGAATTTTTGGGAAGTGAATTGAATTTAAATTAATTATTAAACATTAATTCTACATTTAGATTCATATCAATCAATAATGGTCTAGAAGAAACATTATTTTAAAGCTGCAAACCTCTTCATTTAACATACATAGTTTAGAAAGATAAGGTTACAAAACAGCTACATAATTAAAAATTCTGTCATTTTAAACAGTTCTGTTGAACAGGTTACGAGCAACATACAACACGCCAGATCCTCCAGGGCCAACGGATAAAGACTGGCTTCCACGGAGTATTTATTAGTGGCTTCCAGGGCCTATTAAGCCGCCAGTGCTTCTGCCCTTATAACAGCATAAAGCTGTCGCAGGGGTAGAAGGATTTGCTAAAACCTTTTGGCCCCGAAAGCTGCTTCTCGCTTCCAAAGATCAGCTGCGAAGGAGCTTAGCTAGCATCTTCGGAAGCCATTGCAAACCTAATGTTAAAATTAATGCGGCTTTTGCATTTGTTTTCCAAAAAGATAAAACTGTAGCATTGCTATTCCATTAAGAAATTAATGGAACCAACAGTAGTATTTCTTTCTATACTTTGTATAAAATTTACTGTCCACACAAAAAAAACTAAGCTAGATTATGTCTCCTGCTGAATAGGAAGATGGCCTCTTTCAATTAGATTCACAAAAAAATATGCTAGATTATGTCTCCTGGTGAATAGGAAGACGGCCTCTTTCAATTAGATTTGTAGACTGCCAATTTTTCAAAAGAAAATAATTCCAGAAGCCTCCATGTGAGCTAATTCCAGAAGATTTTTTTGGATAAAGAGTCCACCCTTGAATTCCAGGTCCTGTAAATAAGCTATAATTTCAGATCCTGTAAATAACCCACAAGGAAAGTGGGTGGAAGCTCTTTTGAATTAGTTCGACTTAGCTTTTTTAGGATAAAGAGTCCACCCTTGAATTCCAGATCCTAGCTAGAATTCCACATGCTGTGAATAAGCTAGAAGGAAAGTGGGTGGAAACTCTTTTGGATAAAGAGTTCACCTTTGAATTCCAGATCTTGTTCTTTAATGTCAAATAAGGTTCTCCTTGATTGGATTTAGTTGTTGGTTTCCAAACACTTATTTCAACCTCGCTAATTACATGTATGAGAGACTTGCATCGAACTTAATTTGAACATTACTGCACTCGACCTTTCCCATTCGTTGGATTTAAAGTAATGATTACGATATTATTAATTTTTAAACCTGTGAGTCACATAACAATATAAATTATTTGTTATTGCTTAATGTCAAGTCTTAACAACCATGAAATTTACCTTCAGCATAGAAGACGTCTAAACAACGTTCTTCGTTCATATATTTTAATTGAATGGAATATCAAAATTGAGATGTTGTCAAAGGAATCAAAGTTGGAAACACGCATTTAAATGAAAAAAATAATTTTATTATTATTATAGATGCGTTACACCAAGAAATTCATGTAATCACGGTAAGGTATAGTCAAATTGTGTAATATTCCACGGTAACGTACAGTCAAATTGTGTAATATTCCAGAAAATTGCATCGCAGGCCGCCGTCAAGAAATATAAAGTTATCGATCACCTTCATAATAGTTTGTCGTCTATGAAATAAGGATAAGCACTTCAGTATTCTGTGTCGAATAATATATCAGCTATAACTGCCTAAAATGGATTTCTTACTCAGCAAAGCACATTTGACATTTTTATCAATATGGAATAAACTATTACTCAAAGGGTTGAGAAGAGCCAATGTCAAATAATGCAAACTACCTCCGTGAATTATTGGACACAGAATACTGAAGTGCTTATCGTTATCATGACGTAATTTCAGAGACGACAAACTATTATGAAAGCGATCGCTTGATTTAATAAACTAAAATTCTAACTTGATTTTAAAATCTTAGAAATTTGTCGACAAATTTGATATCAGCAAAAACATGTATCCACTTCTTTTATGGAAATGTCAACATTAATGGGATACAACTGATTTTTTATGGGATTAAAAAACAAATGTGCCGCTTCATTTATGATTTTCCTTTATATATATATATATATATAATATTTTAACTAATATAAATTAATTTTTTTGTAAATTACATAAATAGTATAGGAGTTGAATTTAGCTCTGGTTTAACCAGATGGTTTATTTGCTCTGAAAATCATGGAAATTTTGATAAGATTTTAAGAAAATCTGGCAGTGATTTTTGTAAATCCAGGTTATAGTTATTAAACTTCAATATTTTGGGTGTTGGAGGTTTTTGATGGTGCTGAATCCATTTCCACCATAAAAAAAAATATGATTCAAACTCTGTTATTGCAAGATTGATTTATAGTTATTAAACTTCAATATTTTGGGTGCTTTGGAGGTTTTTGATGGTGCTGAATCCATTTCCACCATAAAAAAAATATGATTCAAACTCTGTTATTGCAAGATTTATTAATTTTTTTGGCCTGCATCCGACCACTTTTGGCCGTCCGTAGAATTCCTCCCCCTGGGTAAACAACTCAGTTGAATTTAAATGTGCAGTAAAAAATCCAGTGAAACCAGCAAAAATAAAGATTAGACCAAATAAAATTCTTTCAAAATTCTTTTTCTAGTCTATTTGTTATACAGTGTTTTTGAAAGTTTTTTTACATTTCTAGTTTCTAATCACACATTTGAGTTGTGAACTTTGCTCAATCTACCTGCTTTGCTGATTTTCAGGGTGTCAAATCTGTATATGCAATGAAAAACCAAGTTATTTTTTTTATATGCTGTGGCTCAGTTTAAACAAAAAATGAAGATTTGACCAAAAAATATTTTGCTTAATTACTTTCAAAAACTCCAAAACTTATAATAATTAGATAATACTACATCTTATTACCCATTTAAATTGCAACTTTTTTATTATTATTCTTTTTTACTAAAGTAAAATTATACTAATGATTTTCTTTTTTTAATTATTAATAATTAATTTTTCTTTTAATTATTAATAATTAATCATTAAATTATATAAATTTTAATATTTAAAATTATAATATATATAATTAATTTTTTATTTAAATATCTAATTGGTTAATACCTGTCTCCACTTACATGAATTAATTGTGTTTGTCGACAGAGCAACACTGTCAATTAGATTGACATTATTGTTTTGCTTGGGGTTAGGAGCATGAATTGCATCTCTCCACACATATTTGACCCTCTTCCTTTTTATGTTGTGAGCCAGCTCCACCTTCTTCCTCAACCGTCTGCCTTCATCGCCGGTCACTATTACGTTTCTTTCCATGCTCTCCCTAGATAATAACACCCACTCATTATATCTTCATTCTTCTTATTGCACAACTTACTTCATCGAAGTTAAATTGGAGGAGCAATCATGATGCACATAAATTTTTTAAATTATTAGTATATCACATTGGGTGTTAGATTACAAATAGTGTTTATGATATTCAACATATTTGAATATTGTACCGTAAATCTCTCAACAAAATTTTAACAATCTAATCCTACTTAACTTATATAATATTAAAGCATTATTTCAATCTTTTTTTTTAATACTTACATTACATTATTAAAAAAAGATTATTAGAAGAAACATAAATTACATATAGTCACAAGATTATTAGAAGAAACATAAATTGGTTAATATAGTCACATCTATTTGGTCGGTCTTGATCAACACTCATATCCACTTTGGAATCTCACAAAACCTACTCTTTCCTTCACCACCTCATCTTCAAACTCGTCACTTGAACTTCATACTTAATTTAAAAAATAAAACCCTGCATTTGATGAACTCGCATAATCAACAATGTTGACATACTTTATTTTGTTAGATTACATAGCTCGTTGTAATTATCGTAAAAGGTAGCCAAGTAATGAATCATCCTATGGACAAGCTCCCATCTATCCGACAACATGAGTTTGTTAGATTACATAGCTCGTTGTAATTATCGAAAAGGTAGCCAAGTAATGAATCATCCTATGGACAAGCTCCCATCTATCTAACAACATAACTCATGTTGTCTAACAGCTATCTAAGATAGTTTTATGTACCGAATGTGTTCAAAATTTGACCATACAATTTGACCTCGTCTCACACACATGGATCTCATCAAATTAACCTATAACGGATGCTCTTGACGCTTGAAGCACAACAAGACCCATTATAATCTAATATATTCACATGCTCAAATTAGTGATATGTTCTCTCATGACCGAATAACATCTAAAACCACAAATTTAATTATATTTCAATGTTCAATAATTGGTTCTCGTACTTAATTTACAAACAATCATATTGGAGTTTCTCGTCTTCACAAACACCGGTTACGCTTGTAAATTTCAAAAAAATCACATTCACATATTGATTTGGTCGTACTCAATATGTTGAAAGTACAAACTCCAAATAAATAAATAAAAACAATCATTCCACCAAGAATTTTAATAACCGCAATTATGTTTATCAGGTAACGTTGATTTTAACCTTGTGGAACTTCTAAGTGGTAGAACACAAGTTAATCAAACTGGCATCTTCCCGATCGCAGATTCAAGAGCCTTAGCTCAAAAAATGAAAGTGCTCGCACTGGAATGCAACCGTAAAACAATCTGTGCCTATTTCCGTGAATCTAACACAACTCGTTTTGTTGAAAACCGAGTTCGGATGAGGAAGTTATGGTATAAGTTGGTCGTTGTTTAGAATCGTATACTCTTTTTATAAAAAAAAATTGCGTAATGTACGTGTGCTAATGACATGGCAAACACTAGTCATCATTCAAGGAATATTTTTCAATTTTTAGTCGAATGGGACTCGTGACAAGATTCACCAAACTTGGTTTGTCAAGGTGAAATTTGTCTAATGACCTCCTAAGGTTGAATTTGGGTTCATGAATTTATGTGGCTGAATTATTTTTTTATGTCTATTAAGGATTGGAATATATATATATATATATATATGTTATTTAATTTAAACCTTATACTAACCGAAATTCCACATATTTATTTTCTAAACCTTATAGTCCGCATTGAATATTCATATGGGGTTATAAACTATAGTCCGCATGCATATTATAAAGTTCAGATGGAAAACATTAACGATGGAGCATTGTATAGTTAAAGTTGCAAAGTCAAGGCATATATTATGAATATTCATATGGGGTTATAAACTATAGTCCACACGCATATTATAAAGTTCAGATGGCAAAATATTAACGATGGAGCATTTTATATTAAAGTTGCAAAGTCAAGGCATATATTAAATGGACTGCATATTTCAAAGTCATATAATTAAAAGTTTAACAAAGCCGCAAATGCCAAATTCCACATTGGTTTATTATATGCATTTCCAAGACGTTATGGAGGGGCAAGGTCGGGCTCGACCCCAATAACCTCCCCAAACCTTCTCACCCTCTTCACCAATGGGCCGCACAACAATGGATCTTGAAAATCTTTGCTCCGAACATGTATTTGAATGCGCCTTCGTTTCTCCAATGGCGGAAGGAGGGGCCAACCCCCTCCCATGTGACCTACCGAAAATCGTGGCAGATTGGCTTTAAATAGGCAAATATTTATTAACATTAATCTCGTATTAGCCACTAATCCGCAAGGCATAATACTAATTAAACCGGATTATAAGCCAATTGGATAAGCACGCATCTAAGCTATGATTATCTACAATTAAGCACTAAGCATTGCTAATTAATCTTACTCCTCATTAGTGGCGGCGCTAAATTTTGGAGATTCCCCCGCGAAATCTTTTTTCGGAGTTATCCGGAGTCCTTCGAGAGATTTGGAGGAGAAATTGGGGACGCTTGTTTTTGACATAACCGAGTCAATTTTCGACCAAATTGGATTTAAAAAGAGTCATTCATGGCTAATTTCCATGCTATGAACACATTGGAACAGGTTGCAAAAAAAAGTATAGGAGCAAGTTTACAATGGTTTTTGTTGCCTTGAAGAAATTTCCAGCCTAGGGCCACTAGGAGGGAAGGCCATGCCTAGAGCATATGAAGACCAAATTGATTAAATAAATAGTCATTTCTAATATATTTTGACATTTTGAACTCATTGGAGTAGGTTCCAAGAGAATTTTATGCACGTAATTAGCAACTGAAAGCATAATTGAGCTAATATAGAGGCCCAAGCTATGAAGCTGACCAAGGAGATGTAACCCAGAGGGGTGAAATCCTTCATAAAAACTCTATTTTAATGGATCAACTGTGATGGCCGTCGTTATTTATGTTGATGTTGTTCAACCATTTAAATTCATGCTTTATGCTTTCAAATTCACCATAAAACTCAGTTTTAATTACCTCTTTGACACACATAAGAAACAAGGGAACTTGTACACCAAGCATAAGATCGCAAATAAGTTTTATATCCGAAATTGAAATTAGCACCAAAAAGAACATCGCGTATCTCGCATCAAGTTGGTATCGCAGCTTTGGTTGAAAGGCAAGGTTATTTTCTTGAATATTTGTGCAAGTTTACTACAATTTGTGATACCGACAAGGTTAAAGTTGCGTAAAGGTGAAGGGAATTTGTTGGTTGCAAGTCCTAAAATTAGGACCGTTAAGAAGGAGATTAAAGAGCATCATCTTCACCCAAAATTCCACACATAACTGCACTTGAAGAACCCTCAAGTTTTTTCTCAAGAAGCCGAGATTGAAGAGGTGCAATTTGTACAATAATTTGTTGATTAAAGAGGCAAGCATCATAAGCTGAGCTTGAATCCATAGCCATCATGTCGTGTTGGAGAGACTCAAGGACATTTAGAAGAGGAAAATATCAAGAGAGACTTAAAGACATAAAGAGGATGGTTAAAGTTATGTTTGATGTATTTATTTCTGGATGGAAAGAGAAGGTTCTAAGCCTCTATATGGAGAAGGAACTTCATATGGTAAGAAGGATTAAGGGAGGAGTTCAAAGGGAAGTGGAGGAAAGCCACCTCCACCTCCACCATATTCATCATCCTCATCATCTCCATCAACATCATCTTCCACCACCACAAATACCACTCACTCTCACTCAAAAGCCACAAAAGGAAAAACTCCATTACTCAAATTGGACATGTTTAAAACTTCCTATGTATACTGGGTGAGGCAATGCAGAGAGGCTTGACAATTGACAATGGCCAATTGAGGTGTATTGTGAATGTGAATCTTCATGAAGACGACATAAAGATCTAGTTGGCTTCATTAAGGTTAGAAGAAGCAAATACTCAAGAGGAAATGTCAATCCATGGTAACATATCCATTTCCGGGTTGAATTTATTTATTCCATTAAAAGATAGTTTTATCCATTAACCTATGAAAAAAAAACCCTATGAGTTGGAAATTTTTCTAATATTTTACCAACCATCTACTTTATATAACTACACTAATTTAACATTCTATTAATTAGGTTGATAGGTCTCTCTTGAATCAAAGGATCACACTTTTCACCTACCATTTTCATATCACTACGACAGTTTTCCAACTATATAATCACTCTAAATATTTGTTCAATTACTCACATTTGTCCCCACCGTTACCTCGACGCACTCGCCCGAACAATGTGTCCATGATGTACTAGTGGGTGGTTAAAC
The DNA here is from genome assembly GCA_034641835.2 of Pinus albicaulis. Lineage (NCBI taxonomy): Eukaryota > Viridiplantae > Streptophyta > Pinopsida > Pinales > Pinaceae > Pinus > Pinus albicaulis. Next base: position 68,887 of record JAXQQM020076832.1, on the reverse strand, counting down.
CGTTACGCTTGTTTTCCAACTATATAATCACCGAAATATTTGTACAATTACTTCACATTTGTCCCTCTCTACCGTTACACTTGTCGCACTCGCCCGAACAATGTGTCCATGATGTACTACAGGTGGTTAAACTATTACGCTTTCCATATGCAAGTTAGCAACTACATCAATTTATTATAGGAAACGTCAGAGACGAGGTAGAGCGAGGAGTTGTGGAATAACAGTGAGTTGGGATACCACTTTTTTCCGAACTCTAAGGTGATGCATAGTCCTCGCTCGCTAGAAGAAATAATGTATGTAAAGGAGGAATATTGTGTATTTGTGGGGGCTTTCCCGGGATACATGGGACAAAGAAATTGAAAATAAATTTAACAACAATTCTAGCATTTGAGTAAATTATTCCAAGATTGCATGAATTGAACAATTTTTTGTATCACTTCCGTTTTCGGTTGCACCATCTGGTGTTATGAGAAATAGAACATTAGAAACCATTCTAACATTTTGAATTGCGTATTTTCCTATCTTGTGAAAAAAGTCAAAATGAAATGCCTTGATTTCAATCGAACTATTATGGTCCGTTTGAAATTAAAAAAGCATTGGAGTTTGAAGAAATTGTTTCAATAACATTTTTCATTCATATGTTTTTAGAGTTAGTAGCTTTGTTTAAATGGATATAATGCAAGCTTTTAAAAATATTCGTGTAGAAGCTCTAATTTTCTAGTCAGAGGTTCGTAGTATGTCATTAAATTAAATGCAACGTGGCGAATAACTAAATTTCCTAACAAGCTTCCATAAAATTCCAAATTTTAAAGCCTCTAATAAGTATATGTCGAGATTTTCAGAGCTAGAGCTCTTAATAAATTTCTAAATAATCTCCACCTTTCATTTTCAACTTTAACGAGGCAAAAGAAATTCCCGAGTAATATTAACTTTCCTTTATGGATCTTTAATTTTTTGGCAATGTTTCCATGGATTTCATGTTTTGGAAGTAATATTTGTGATATCTTATTTCTTAGTGGTGTTTTTATTTTTTGTAATGCTTTTAAGCATAAAGTTTCAGGTTTGGAACAAAATTCATGATCAATGCTTCTTCTCCTATAACATATTTCTTCAAGTTTCACACAATTTTGGCTTTGTCTTCATAAAGCTTTGGAGAAATTTCTAGCGTTGGATCCAAATGTTACAACAAGTGCAACATCACGTTTAGCATCACAGAGAGTTCCAAATTGGCATTTTGATGCACCGTCTTCTTCTAGACAAGACAAACAAAGCATGAAGGAAACTACTAAAATGCTATGGAATATCCACAAGCCCCATTATTTCCAAATCTTCCGAAGGATTCCAAAGTTTTTAAGCCTTTAGTCAGCAGTGTTTTAAAGAGGAGACATGGAAAATTTCTGTACTCTATCCATTTCCGCAACTAGTTTTAGATTGAAAAAATGAGATTGATTGAGAATAAAGACATCATAAACCTCAAAATCTAGGCAACCCTATCGTGATCCACCACAAAACCCTGTGCCCGATCATAGTTTATAAGAGATTATTTTTTAGTTCTCGTGAAAATTTTTCTTCAAATAGGATTCCAACTATTGTCACATGCACTCGATTTTATGAGCTATGTTTGTTGGACTAAAATTTTCTCCTTGGAATATGGTTTTGTTCCTTGAGGTCCAAATACCCCAATCACATAACATGGTAAAGCCCCGTAAACATTTTTACACATGTCTCCGATCTAAGAACGAAAACAAACTAGCAAAGTCTTCTACTCCCACTTTTTTTTTTCTTACCGCATATGAAGTGCTTCAACCCATACTACTATAGAGAAATTATAATAAACAAACAAGTGATCCACAATTCCGCATTTCCCTTACACATATTGGTTCTCCCCCGGACCCCGCATGTTCCTTTCCAAATTTTTCCTACATTTTTCCCATGTCATAATTTTTTTGTCGAGCTAACGAAAGGATAATTTTGGCTTTTAAAGGGAAATCTAACTTCCACACTACCTACCTACCGTAAACCTCTTTCTCTAGCTCATTTCTTCTATATTAGCCGAATATCTCGAATTTTATTGCGTACTTAAACCCATGATTTTTAGACCAATGATAAATTTCTTCTTGATCTAAACGTTTTATGGCATCCACTACTAATACATTAACAAAAAGTTTCATTCATGATTTTTCCCCTTGCATATGCCAAGTCTTCTGGCCAAATTCTAGCCTCAACCCATATATTCCTTCCATCATTTAAAATTGTATCCTCGAAGGAGAAAATCCTACCTCTTATATTCCTTCCATCATTTACAATTGCATCCTCGAAGGAGGAAATCTCTTATACATGAAAATATTTAACAAGGTCTCATACATCCTAAAATACCTTTACACCCAATTCAAAGGTCTTCTCCCATTCTCTTCTCATTTTCCCTACCAAGTTTCCAAGCTCCATTTTCCTATGAGAGGAAGACCCTTACCAAAGTTTTCCATACAATGTAACTTCCCGCAAATACTTCCTTTCCCGCCTAAAACATTCTTCAAAAGACAATGTTCTCATTGTTTAGACTTCATAACCTTACCCCACAACCCTTCAATATAGACAAACCTTCAAAATACTTTCACTAAGAGCCTCACTAAAGAATGGATTTTTTTTAACCTTGAGCTTCTTTTAGGTTTCCCACTTTAGTCCATTTTACTATAAGAATTTATTTCTTCCTTCTTTCCAATCCAAGGGAAGTCGAAGAACTAATATTGTTGAGGGTAACTTTGATATGTGAGTAATAGGCATCCAACATATAGGAATTCTTCCAAGAATAGCCTCTACCACCATTGCCCAACCACCCATTATACCATATGGAAATACTTGGCTTAAATTTTATTGTACAACCATACACACTCTTCGCACTCGTAAATATTAGGCTTTACAATGAAGCCTAAGTATTTTATGCCTTAAGATAAGTTTAAATATTCGTTGGGAGAAGGGAGACCATTTAAGCTTTTGATTTTGTATCTAGTGTTAAATAACACTAATGGCTTTCTATAATTAATCTCCATGTCCGTGGCATTGCAAAAATATTCCGTAATCTCTTTTATCTTTCTAATTTTAAACAAAACCTTTGCCAAAGATCATGATGTCATAAAAAGTAAATATGTAAATATGAAATAAACACATTTGGAAAATTTGACTCCTTTCAAGGTTCCAACACTCCTAGCTTTTATGATCAAAATACTAAGATCTTTTTGGCTACCAAGTAGAAAGAGAAAAGGAGCTAAAGACGTTGTTGAAGTCCTCTTGTGAAGCAATAAAGAAACCTAAGGGAGAAAAATTTGTTGGTATTGCAAAGGAAGCTAAGGAGAGGCATCCGATAATCAATTCCACAATCTACAAATTCATGCTTAGCCGGATCAAGAGCAATATAAGATAAAACCAATTTACTTTAATATGTGATTTTTCAAGGTCTTCATTGTTGGCAACAGAAAGATTGTAGATTTAATTGAATGCATTCCTTATTGGGTTTTTCCAACAACATCATGAATTTTTCTATTAAAAATAAACCCAAATTTCTATTCACCAGTATCTAAATATGGTAATAATTTTAGAAATTAATTTGCATACTAGTTACACACATAGAGATAGGCCTCAAAATTAACAAATAATGGAACCTACTATGAATGAAACCTAATTCTTATAAATGAATGCTATAAAAGTTGAGTTGAGCACACAACACTTTCCAAAAGTCCATGGATTCCTCCACCATTCCAAGCAGATCATCTACCATCAAATCATAAAACTCTAAAAACAATTCTATTGTCCACCCATCATGCCTAGGGTTTTGGATCTTTTGAAAGAATTTTAAACAAACTTAATCTCTTCCTTTTACACATCTTTTTCAAGCTTCTATCAACATCGATGAGCTTAGGAAAATAATAATTTTCATAATTTCTCCATGTTAATTACCTCAATATCTTTAAATAGGAATTTGAAATGTTGTTTTATATAATGTACAATCTCTCAAGCTACCGACTAGCAACCAAAAACCATCTACTTTGCTAATTTCCTTATGGTGTTCAATTTATTTCTATATGACTAGCATGATTATGAAAGAATTTAGGATTTATGTTGTCCTTAGCGAGCCATATAGCTTGATTTTTTGAACCTCCACACTTTTACCGTTCGTAATAACGTTACCTTTCTTCCGCATCTTTAAGAGCATAAAATTCTACATCTAAATCTTTGTCTAGAATAGATTTCTTTTTTCTCCTTTCCAAATCACTTTCAATTTATATTTTTAGGTTTTAAATATATATTTACTTTAATTTATTTTAAATAGAAGAAAAGATGTTGATTTATAAAAAAAGAAAAAGGTTTTCATCGCCTGTGTAATGTACACTTACATTATCAATTTAACCAAGATATTTTTTTACTTATCCCCTTACTCAACCAAATTCCTAAGTACCCTACCCAGGAATTAACGATGTCATTATACCTTTGACCTTACATAGAAATAAAAGTCATATTAATACGGTAATAGTATGCTATGGTTATCAAAATATTTGATTTACAAACATGATTTGACTATATATATATATATATATATATATATATATATATATATATATATATATATATATATTGTTGTTACCCATATGACATGTTCCAACGTATATGTAATCAAATTATTAATTTGCCTTCACGACTACTTTATGAAATATCTTGAAAATTAAATAATAGCATTGCTCTCGTTGTCCCTCAAGATTGGAAATTATTGTGGTTATTCATTACGGTATGAGCAATGAATGGTGCACTCCATACCACATCCTCGGGAGATTAAACCCCTTAAATTCTTCTCGACACAATCAAAGAAGGTGGTGCCTCCATCTCTATTGATCCGCATGATGCATCGACCGTGGGGATTTACTCCGTGTTCGTTAGGGTATGAGGCTTACCCCGTTAGAACCCTAACTACCTCATTCCTCCTCCACTCCATCGATCGTTCGAAACTTACAAATTCTTTACTATGTTACTATGAATTCGACCTCGTTACTTGTAGTTATGATTGTACATATCCTTGGTGTTTGTCAATCCGGGGTTTAATCTTGTCCGTGTGGTGATTTGGTATTTGAATTTATGATAAACCACCGCGTCTCTCCGGGCCTTTGGTGACCCTATTGAGGTCGTGGAATCCGTGTCTCGAGAAATTTTTTTTGAAGGGTTTCCTCCATAGGAGGGTATCCATCTCAGCAAGGCATTCTTCGCAGTTTCTCCGACCAAAGTTTGACAAATTCCACTCGAGATTTTTGTTTTCAATCACGCCTTTCGCCGTGACTTGGATTTTAACACGTACTTGTTTTTATTTCCGTGAAATTTCAAGAATTCCGCAGTTTCGTTTTAATTGTCCAAGGTAAGTTTTCCTTCATTTTTCCTTCTTCTGCGCCTTTGTCTCAGTTATTTCACACACATGCACAATTTTTTTTAAAAAGCTTATTGTTCTTGGGTTATTTGCAAGTACATTTGTTTTCAAAGAATGTTACACTATATTTTGACGATTATTTGTATCTATCTATCCAAGGAAAATTCTTCATTTACTTCTCAGTGCATGCTTAACGAAGGTACTCTGGCTTCATCGGTCTTCATATTCCGTAGAACGCTATTCTTAGTTTTCTTACAAACTTGGGTGTTAATCTATCCGTGTGACAAGATCTTTTAATTCTGAGTCTATGGGCCCGCGACCTCCAAGGCCTAGACTAAGAGTCCCGTAGTTTTTCCCGAATATTTAAGAACTCCTCTTGAGGGTGTCTTAATCGACAGTTTACTGAATATTTTTAACATATGTTTTCTAAATTTTATTCACGGCCCCGGAACAACGTAGGCAATGTAAATTTTATGTTTACAATTTTATGAATTTTCATAATGATTCAAACCCCATAGGTCTTTACCTTGTATTTAAATTTTGTCTCTCGATTTATTCCCTTGTTGATAATAGTATTGTAGCCTATATTATCTTTATGGTTGTTTATATGTTAATATGAATCTGGGCGTAGAGCATGTGCTCATTATTTACTTTTAGTTCATTATGCATGAATTCAATATTTATTTATATATTTAAACACATGCATGGAGTCTTCGCTAAGAACACTGCCTTCCGTTTCCTTATCTATAATTTAACCCCATTATTACGTTGTCTCCGTTTTTAATTTTATCGGTACTACATATAGATTGCTTCTTAGTGTTAACTAATGTATTCCTCAACTATACTTGTTGTCTTCCTCTCGTTGGTTATATGCTTATGCTTTCCTTCTCAACCAGAGTTACATGCAAATGCTATCTTTCTATTCGGTAGTTACATAAATGTTATCTTCTTATTTAGGGTTACATGCAAATTCTATCTCTCTTGTTCTCTACTCTATATCGAAATTTTCCTCAGGCTTGCATAGGTTCAAATTTCTATAGTTCTTACTTATACTAGTATAATTTTACAATCTCTTTACCCGACTAATTTCAAGGGATCCTTTCATTGTTCGTGTACCGTTGAACATATTTCATAGGATGGAAATTTTGTAAAACCTCAGGTTTCCTTCTCCCTTGGGTTTAGTTGTCAAACATGGTTCTTTTACGACGGTCTTAAGGGTTTAAAACTTCATATTTCCCAAGAACTATCTTCTTCTTACTAGTACTATCATCATGACCTAATAAACCTATTATGTGAAAATTAAGAAAAATATGTTTCTTGTTGGGTATGTGTTATATTCTTTCCTATCACACAAAGAAATAGGTATCAGTGGGGCGGCATCCCACTGCCGGGGTCCGTGGCAAGACCTCTAGGAATTGTTTTGGTGTGCGGACCCACTCCTATAGGCCAGACTCCACCCATCGTTTTGTGTAAAGGGTTTGTACATGGTTTTGGGGGGCGATGGTTTTCTACCCCCGGTTTTTTGTAGATATGGTCAAGGGAACAACGATTATGTTTTAATCCAGGAGCAATGGATTGGGGTTTATGTATGTTTCGACATGTATATGTATGTGTTGTAACACTAAAAGGAATATAATGAAAAATCAAGATGGTCATCCCGATTTCGGATCTAGGGGAAAATCTCTCATGTATATTTGTTTTGCGTTTTAGGTTTCCCTCGCTTATTGTTTATTTTATATTTTAAGATTCGTTTGTGCATCATTTTTGCACAGCGTTAAAACCTACATTTTGAATCGTAGTTGTTTCGGCTTCATGTGGATGCCTTTGCTGCCGAGGGGTTTTTTGCTCCTGCCCCAGTGACAAACCCCGTTCGTTGAGACCGCGGGATTGATTCGCGGTGAAAGAATATGGCGAGCGGCGGAAAGAGATTAAAAGATCGAGAAATGAACACGTAGTTTTGAGTTGTGGAAGTTCAAGATGGAGGATTTGTTGGTGGATAGTCATTCCGGATCGCGGTAGATTCGGGTGTAGTTTCAAATCCAACGAGCAATGTCGATGAAGACTGGAAGAAGTCGATCAAGGCAAAGAGCACAATACTTCTGCTGTGTGTCTCGATTTAGTATTGTTGAATGTATCCGGGGGAAGCCACGGCGAAGACCTTGTGGGACAAGCTAGGGACTTTTGTACCACCCAAGTATCCGGTGAATAAATTGTTCCCGCGGAAAAAGCTACATAACCCGAGGATGAAGGATGCAGACTCGGTGACAGAGTATCCGAACGCCTTCAATATCAGTAAGCTCACCGCACCGTTGATATTAAAATCTCGGTAGAAGATAAGTGCATCATTTTGTTGTGTTATCTACTGCATTCATGGGATAGTCTAGTTATTGCAATAGGTTGCAATACAACTACCTTGAATCTTTCGATGACATTGTCTCACCCTTGCCGTCGGAGGAAATGAGACGGAGAAATATGGAGGGCTAAATGGAGATGCCTTGTCCGTACGAGAAGGTCCTGCTACCGTAAAAACAAGAATAATGTTTCGAGTGGGAGATCTAAATCTAGAGGGAGATCTAAATCTCCGAGAAATTTTGTAAAGGTGTATTGGAAATGCGATGAAAGGGTACTACAAAGAACTCGGATCTGGCAAGCTCCCGAGAAAGGAATTGATTCATGACGTTCTTCTCTGCAGAGGCAAAAACCAACTTAGATGAAGGTGGGGATGTATTTGGATTCTTCAAATACACATGTAGATTATGAGGCATGGTTGATTGACCTGTGTGCATCCTTGCTACTCTACTCCCAGAGTGGTTCTGCTAGTGTGCGTAGGTTATTGATGGTAATATATCTAGGGATGACAGGGCGTCTAATCGCTTGAATGGGAAAGGTCAAGTTAAGTCAGTGGAAGGATTAGAACACTTCCGAGGTTCTGCATATTCCCGCATTATCCCGTAAATCTGATTTTGTAAGCAAGATGGATGGTGCGGGTGTAAAAACAAGGTTCGAGAAAGATACCTACAAGATGGTTCGTGGAGTACCGTATTAATATGGGAGTTCCGGATTGAACTCTATACAAGCTACAAGGTAGCATTGTTATTGATGGGTGTAACAAGCCCGTGGTTCCCGAAAGTGGAGCAAAGCCCAGTGGCCCCTAGAGAAAAGACCATGCTATGGCATCAAAGGCTGATATATTTTGGAGAGAAGGGGCCTTCGGGATAATTAAGTATAGAAATGGTATGGTAGAAGGTATGTATAATTACTCTGGATTTCACTTCTATGAACATTGTGTATATGGAAGTAGAATCGTATGAGTTTTCTCTTCAAAGAAAGACAGATATTAGAACTTGTACGTGATGTGTTTGGACCTATGTTGGTTCCATCACTGAAAGTCTGTATACCATGTTTCATTCATAGATGAATTCCTTAAGAATATATGGATATATTTCTTGAGGAAGAAATCTAAATTCTTGATAGATTTAAAGAATTTAAGGCTCGGTGGAAATCCAGATGTAGAAGAAGATAAAGGTGCTTCGAGGGATGATAATGGTGGAGATTTTTGCAAGAAGGAATTTGGAAGACCAAGAAGTGTGGTATAGTACGGTATAAGATTAATCCATGCACACCTCTAAAGAAATAGAGTTGTAGAAAGAATGAACAGAACACCGATGGAAAAGGCAAGGAGCATGCTCGTGTACCGGTTAGGACAGACCAAGGGGCAAGCAGTTGAGACCGTATGTTACTTGGTTAACATATCACCTTCATCAAAGACAATGATAAGACTCACATGAGGTATGAATCGGTAAGAAACCCCGTCTTTCATATTTAAGGGTATTTGGATGTGATGCATATGTACATGTTCCAAAGGAGAAAAGGACTAAGTTGGATAATAAATCTGAAAGGTGCATCTTTATTGGGTACAAGGATGGTTTAAAGGGTTACAAGATTTGGAACCCGGAAACAAGGAAGGTTGTGTATTGCCACTGAGATGTGGTGTTTAGAGAGGTGAAAGATGTTTTTAAACATGAAATCCTACAAAAGGAACCTTCGAAGATAGAGTTTGAGCTAAAGGAGGATGAATCACACCCTACAACAAAAGAAGGCTCAAAGAGGAAGAGCCACAACCCTGTACTATGGAGAAGATTAGTCTGGGAAAGAAGACAACCGAAAGGTATAGTCCATCCGATTTATGTTCAAATTTTGCTTTAACTATAACTGATGATGATCCCAAAATCGTCAGGGAGGTAGTAGATTCAAAGGATGGAAAACTCGGGAAGGAGGCCAGTGGCTGAGAAATGGCATCCTTGCCAAAAATGAGGCATGGGATCAGTGGGGAGTTGTCGGCCGGAAGGAAGCCCATCAGAGACAATGGGTGTTTAAGAAGAAGATGAATGTATAAGTCAAGGTGGATAAATACAAAGCTCGACTAGTAGCAAAAGGTTATTCCCAAGTGCCGGAATTCATTTTGGTGATATTTTTCTCCCGTTGCCAAGGTTACTTCTATTAGACTAGTTTTATCTATTGTTGTTGCATTTGATTTTGAGGTGTAATCGCATGGATGTGAAGACAACATTTCTTCACGGGGGATCCGGAAGAGGAGATCTACATGAAACAACCTCGAAGGCTTTATGGTGAAGGAGAAGAAAGAATTGGTATGCAAAGTTTAAGAAATTTCTCGTATGGGTTAAAACAACACTCGAAGCATGTGGTGGTATCACAAATTTGATACCTATATACGGGAACTTGGCTTCACTAGAAGCAAGGAGGATCATTGTGTTTTTAAAATTAATCGGGCGACCGTGTTATTTATTTGGTTTTGTATGGATGATATGTTGTTGATTGAAAATGACAAAGAAATTATCCAAGATTCAAGACCCAACTCGTTCTCCAAATTTAATATGAAGGATCTTGGTGTCGCAAAATATATTTTGGGCATGGAAATTAAGAGAGATCAGTAAAGAGGAAGCTCGGTTAAACCAAAAGGAAGTATGTCAAGACTATATTGCGTAGGTTCAAAAATGCATGATGGTAAATCGTTGAAGGTTACTATTCCCGTAGGTGTAAATCTATCTACCGAACAATGTCCCAAGACACAAGAAGAAGAGGAGGATATGTCCCGTGTTCCATATGCAAGTGCAGGTAGCTTGATGTATCCAATGGTTTGTACTAGACCATACATTTCACATGTAGTGGGAGTATTGAGTAGCTTTATGTCAAACCTAGGGAAGGAGCATTGGACAACAGCTGAAATCGGGTATTCCGACATTTGTGTGGTGCGAGTGATTATAGTTTGTGCTACCAAGGAAGACCAGGATTGGAAAGAGTTTTGGACATTCGTGGTTTTGTTGATGCAAACTGGCCGGGAGATCTCGGACCAATGAAGATCTACAATCGGGTGTATGTGTTTAGCCTATTTGGGAGGTGCGCCTGACTGATGAGTAAAAGAAATTCTCGTAATGAATCTTTTCAACTGCTGCAGGCAAAAATACATGGCAACCACTCATGCAAGCAAGGAAGCAAACTTTGCTGGTAAAGATTGTGTTCAAGTATGGGGTTGGTGCATGAGTTATAAGGATAGACCGTGATAGCCAAAGTGCAATTTCTTGGCTAAGAACCCCGCTTATAATTCAAAGGCAAAGCAAATTTATGTTCAATATCATTTTGTGAGAGATATAGTTGAGGATAAAAAGGGTGTTGGGCTTTCTGTAAAGGTGGACACTTTCAAGAATGTTTCGTATGCATTAACGAAATTTGTGAGCACTCGTGTTCTCTTGGTGTAGAGAAACAATGGGTGTTGTAGAGCCGGGATAATGACTAAGCTCTCCCCGTGGCCCCTCGCGGAAAGAAAAACAACAAGTGGGAGAATGTTGGGTATGTGTTATATTCTTTCCACGACTTGTCCCACGCGCAATGCTGCGCCGAGCGAAAGAAAGGGCCGCTGTGGGGCGGCAACCCACCCCCGTCGTGTCCCGGGCAACGGCCCGGAATTTTTTTTTTGGTGTGTGGACCCACTCATAGGCGAACCCACCATGGTTTTGTGCATGGGTTTGCACATGGTTTTGGGACGATGGCTTTCGGTCCCTATTATTTTGTAGATCCGGTCAAGGGAACTATGATTATGTTCTAATCCAGGGTTAATGGATTGGGGTTTATGTATGCTTCGGCATGTATATATATGTGTTGTAACACTAAAAGGAATATAATGAAAAATCAAGTTGGTTGTCCCGATTTGGGATCCAGGGGAAAATCTCTGTGTATATTTGTTTTATGTTTTATGCTCTCGCTATTGTTTATTTTCCGTTTTAAGATTAGTTTGTAGATAATTTCGTACAGGGTTAAAACCTACATTTCTATTCTCTTCTACCGTTTACAAACATTCGCTTCCAAACAATTTTTTTTTCGTATAATACCTTTCACCACATTTTTTTATCTAGAAATAACATATATTTTACAAGAATTAAACAATAACACATTTTTTACTCCCCCATTCACATCAATAATTAACAAGGAGTGCGTACCCTCAAAGGTAATCGCAAGCAACTCGTGTTTCTCAACTACTTTAGGATCTTGTAGACTTTTACCATCGCATTCTTGATAAATATATTTTATTAAACTTTTATTTAATAAGTGAGAAACTTTAGTTCATAACTTCATGATTAACATGCCCGTTAATCAATTAATAAAAAATAAATAACTTTAATGTCTAGTAAAAAAAATAGAAATGCCTTTCAGTGAAATTATTAGTGTTAATAAATGTATCATTGTTTTGTTAGAAAATTTTAAAGTTTTATAATATATATATATATATATATATATATATATATATATATATATATATATATATATTAAAAAATTTACACTATTTTAAATACCTTGCAAATAGGATTATTTTCTAAAATAATTCATGAATTTATATTTTTATTCATTTGAGCCAAGAGCCACATTCTACAATCTAGTATGAAGGACATGTGTAAGTATGTCACGTTTCATAAAAAGTAAACAAAAAAACAAAAATTAAAACAATTATATAAATACACAATTAAAAATATACTAACAAAACAATTAGGTTTTGCACTCTAAAATAAGTTTGCAACAAAATAAATCTGATCTCTCGCTCATGTTAGATCCTTCTGATTTAGATCGAAATTTATAGTGGTGAATATATATTTCATTTCTTTTGTTTTAAATAGAAGAAAAAGCACCAATTTATAAAAGAAGAAAAAGCTTTCATCATTGCCCCTATTTTTCTATTTAAAGGTATTTTGATTCCTTACAACATTTTTACTAGCGTAAGAAAAGAGGCTTTCATCATTGGCCCTATTGTTCCATTTAAAGGTATTTTGATTCCTTACAACATTTTTACTAGCGTAATTACGATATTTAAGATACTAGCGCAATTACGATATTTTCTTAAATAGTTAATTTTTAGGAATTTTTAAAGTTTTATAATTTTACAATATTTTAAATATTTTGTAAATGGGGATTATTTTTCGTTGTTATGGTAATTAATAGGTTTGATTGCTTGATTTTGTGGCAAATTGTTTGGTGGTGAATGGTAAAAGTTAATTGAGTTTATATATATATATGATATATTCTCGAAATATTAGAATAATTTTTATTAATGTTTTTGTGGGTATGTGTTTGAACTTTATATAATTTTTAGATATATAAAATATTTATGGAGTGATGATTTTAGAAGTTTTTTAGAATTTCCAAATTAAGTTAGATTGACAAAAAATTAATGAATGTTTAAAATTGATAAGAAGACTAATTTACTTGATCATTTTAACAATTTTTGTTGTCTAATTTTGATTAAAAAAATTGAAATGCTAATGGTGGAAGTTAATGCAGTTTTGGCTTGTTGTATTATTGAGTAAATGGGTGTTAAATGAATGCTACTGCTATTTTAGAAGCACGATAAATGTGTGTGATTGATGTTAAATTAGTATCATTCAACTACTTTGGCAAAACATGCTTTTAATCTCAGTGGATGAAGGAATATTGTTTCAAGGCCAACTAATTTGCGTTAATGAAAGAATATTATTTCAAGGTAGATAATCCAACTAATTTGGTCGCAGTGCTTTCAATTTAAAGTATATTATTTTAAGGTCAACTAATTTGTAGTGAAATAATATTATTTTAAGGTAGATCATTCAAACTAATTTGGTAGCAAGCCAATTTAAAGTATTGAAATTCAAAATAATTTTCTATTTTAAATTATGATTTTTAAAAATCTATACATAATTGTGAGTAAAAATTAACTACACAAAATAAAATAAAAAATATCATTCCATGTATTAGTTAGATTACCTTAAAATATGACATAATTAATTTATTCTCGATTCTACTTAAAATACATATTCAATATAGAGTATTTTATTGAGTGTAGAGTATTTTATTCTAAATGTTCAAGGGTGCGGTTGTAATGGCACTAGATAATGATTTTGTTAACAAATTTTAATATAATTACAAATTATAAATTTAAAAATAAAATACTAAAAAAGAATTAAATTTAATATATCAATTATTGTTGGTTTGATTATAAAAACTAAAATATATATTTTTTAATTTAAAAATCTTATCAACATTTCTTTACACCTTTTAATACAATTACTAGTAAATAACACCATCTCCCTCATGATAACATCAATACATATCAAATATAAAACCCATACCCTTCCTTCCATTGAGAAGAGTGAAACACCAACATATCGAATCCATACCCATGCTCTACTTTTTTTTATTAATTTGAATAAAGGAAGGAAAAGTTGTCACGTTTCTAAAAATTCATACTCTAAAATTATTCGGAGTTGTCTTTAGTGTGAGTTTTTGGAGTTTCGAATTTGCGGTGAAAATATTGAGGTGAAATTCGGATTTGTATTATTTAAACCGGTTTTTTTTATCGTATATATGGATTTAGCACTCGAAAAACCCCTAGGGAACTTAGATTATGTAGGGTTACACATCAAACTTGTGATTTCAATAAATTCGTTAAAAATTTTAGAAAATTTTAATCCGAAAAATCAACCGTAAAATTTATAAAAAAATCTCAAAGAAGATCACTCGAAATTATCTAGAGAAAAGGTGTCATTAAAGTGGCCAAAAAATGTTGTTTCACGCGCATGTTGGACCGCTCAATTTTATAGCTATGTTTCCAAGAACAACTATTATCTTAACTTTTCGTCCGAGTAGTCTTTAGTGCAACTTTTTGAAGTCTTTTATGGTGGATTTTTCCGGTCTAATTCTCTAAAGTCCGGAAGGAATTCATTGAAAACAAATTTGATGGGTAACCTTGCACAATCGAAGTTCCCTAGGAGTTTTTTAGGTGATTAATCCATATATACGCTTAAAACCAGCTTTAGATAACAAAATCAATATTTTCCTTTAAAATTTTCATCGGATTCTGCACCTCAAACTCCAAAAAATCGCACTAAAGACAACTCCCTTTTTGTCACTGTAGCATGGAAAATGGAAAGAATGAGGCGTGTCTCCATAAATGCAATTTACTAACAATTCTCCTCCACGCCATTGTGGTAAACAATAACTAGGATACCGGTCGTGTAAAATGACGTCTCTAGAAAGGATGCCTACATGTCATTCTGCTTTCCTTCAAAAATATTCTTAAGTGTTAGTGTTGACCTCCCCGTCTTTTCCCCTATTTACGCTGGTTTCCAACACCATTCAGCCCACAGAGCCAGCGAGTGTAACTTCTATTTGTAGGCAGCCCCAGACTTCCCATAGAAACGTCCTGGTGTTCTTGTTTTTCAAGCACCGACAAGCACTAGGGTGTTATAATAGTAAGGATTATCAGATTTTGGGAATGGGTAGCTGTGTTTTGTATGTTTGCTTTTTCTGAATGATCTATGTTCCTCTTGTATTGGTGGAACAACAGTGTCTTGTTTTATCTTATCACAATGGTCCCCTACTTACTACCATGCCCACTGTGGATGTCTATGTAAGTTGGTATGGTAGATTTAGCCCTGCTCAACGTTCCATTGTGGGGGATTTTGTGCAGTATTTGGAGGGCAACAATGCCAAGGAGCCCTTTGTGTATAGCTGGTGGAAAACAACTGAAAAATACAATGGTGCCTCCAACCAGGCCACTGTCATGTCAAGCACGAGGCTGGGAAATCAAAAGTTGGATGAGGCTTATTCCCTCGGCAAGTCGCTCAAGCGGAGCAACATTGTGACTCTGGTGGAGACAACGATTGATTCGAGAGCACTGCCAGAGAATGGCAATGCCGTGTATTTGGTTCTCACGTTCGATGACGTAACTATGGAGGGCTTTTGTATGAGTTGTGGATTTCATGCTAATCTCTTGGCCACAAAGAAGCTTCTTCTGCCATATGCCTGGGTTGGGAACTCTGAAACTCAGTGCCCAGGGCAATGCGCGTGGCTGTTTTACAAGCCCATGTACGGTCCTGAGAGTCCTCCCTTGGTTGCACCAAACAGTGATATGGGCATCGATGGGATTGTTAAAATATATAATTACCACCCGCATGCATTGTTAGACAATCAGTTAAGTGAGTTAGTTGAGTTGAGTAATAGATATATTTGGTGAGTGAGTTAAGTGAGAGTGTGTGCATGTAAATTTAGGTTAAATATCCTTCACCGAGTTCATTGTATTCATTATGATTTAGGTGCTTGAAGATTAACTAAAGAGCTGCAGCTCATTGTTTCATGTGAAATACCTATGTTAATTGTGTGTTTGAATCCTCTATCTATCCAAAAAATTAGTATCAGAGCTGGAGAAGGATCAGAAGGTCGTCAATTTTTTTTTTTTTTTGGGAAACGCGGAGGTTCGCATGTTTTCAGTACAAAAGCACGGAGGTCTGCAACTTCTCCTTTTGAAAACTACGGAGGTCTTGTCAGACTTACGATTTCTGAAAATTAGGTTTATTCTGCTGTTTCTTCGCTTTGGGGGTGCGAAATCTATTTTACGACTTTACGGCTCAAAAAGTCCGCCGGTCGTGGTCACACACATTGGTTGGCATTAATTTTTTTTTAAAAAAAACCAAGGGATTTGACATTGTTGACAAGGAGTACGTATTGGAGTATTAATTTTTGAAGAGGGTTTGATTGTGTTTTTACGTATTCCAAAGGAGTAAGGAAGGTTAAAGGAGTTTTTGTTTTTGACTTGAGAATTATTTTAAAGGGTTCTTCATAAAGTGTATGAAGAGGAGATTTCACGAATATTTTAAAAGGAAATTAAAAAAAAGTCTTGCAAAATATTATAATAAACTTTTTTTAAAGGGGCTGTTTACATAAGATTTTTTTTTTTTTTAAATATATTTTATAAAAAAAGAATTCTTTTATAAAACCTATGGTTTTAAGGTTATTTAAGGAGCTTTTCAAATCCTTCATAGAAAAATAGAAATTTAGGGTTTTTTTATTAAAGAAGATTGTTTTTTGAAGCAAGATGGCCACATCAAGTTTTAAGCCACAACTTCTTCTTTTCACTAGGAAAGGCTATGATGTGTGGGCTATTAAAATGGAGACCATGTTAAAAGTGCATTTCTTTTTATCTAGAAGGGAGTGGACTCGAGCGGTGTTCTAGAAGATAATGATAACTTCTTCAAGAAAGGAAAGCACGAGAAACTTTGGCGACAAGCTATCAAGGTATGGCCAAAGTCAATATTGTTAAATTGAAGAATACTAGGAGAGATTTTGAAAGTCCGCAAATGAAGGAGACAGAGTGGACATCGAATCTTCATGAATAAAAATATGTATGTCGTCGAATCGCTAAATATCTATGGTGAAGATATTAAATATTGAACAAGTTGATTGAGAAGATTCTTCGATCTTCGTCTACCAAGTTTGATGTTGTGGTAGTAGCCATAGAAGAAGCGAAGGATTTGTGTAACTGACAAAGCTGATGAGGTGATGGGATCCCTTCTATCGCATGAGGAAAGGATAGATAGAAATAAGGATTCCACGTTAGAAAATGCCTTCAAAAGTCAAGTTTATATTTCAAGAGGTCGACGCAGGTCGATCGAGAGGCAAGAGGACAAGGTGGCAACTATGGTGGTCAAAGAGATGGTCGAGAAGAGTATGAGCATCAAAGTGGAAGCAATAGTAACATAAGCTTTCACAACAATCACAAGTTTGACAAATCAAAGGTGAAATGTTATTTTTGCAATAAATTTGATCATTATGCTCGTGATTATAGAAAGAAGATAGTTGGATGAAGGAAATCGTAGAGCTAATGTTAGTACGTAGAATACTAACTCCATGTTCCTAGCATGCAACACCATGCATGAACCATCCGATAAGGTCTCTGGCTATTGGGACCGTGGTTGCAAGAACTAAGGACAGAAACAAGAATTTGGTTGAAAATTTGGATGAATATGTGAAGACAAAGGTAAATTTGGGGACCGACAAGATCAAGATGTAGATGGCAAAGGAGTGGTCAACATTGTGACCAAGCAAGGGAGAAAAGACCATATCAAAGGTATATTATGTCCCTGGACTCAAACACAATTTGATAAGTTTTGTCAATTGACGCGTAAAAGGATACAAAGTTATCTTTCGTGGGAAACAATGTGTTATATATGACAAATCCCCAAGCAAGCAAACATTGCAAAGGTGCATGAAGAGGAACAAACTCTTTCCTCTAATTATGAACTACAAATGATCAAGTTAGTTCTTTTACAACGCTGCATGTTCTAATGATTACTAGTTATGGCACTTTCTGTTTAGACACTTGCATTTTTCCAGTTTAATATTGTTGCAAAGAAACCGACGATTAAGAGGTTTACCTCCCATCAAATAACCTCGCTAGCACTTGTGAGTGTTGCATCTTGGCAAAGCAACACCGTGAAATTTTTCCAAAAGTAGTTTCATACAAGAGAAAAGAAACCACTTGAGTTGGTGCATACAAATTTGTGTGGACCTATGAGGACACAATGGGACAGGGAAGTTGTTACTTCCTCACTTTTATTGATGACTATAGCAGAAGACTTGGGTATACTTCTGAAGCAGAAGTATGAAACTTTGCAAAGTTCAAGCAAAGAGTTCAAAGCCTAGTGGAGAACCAAAGTGATCGATAGATCAAGGTATTGAGATCAGATCATGGTATAATATGATTCGAAAGAACTCCATGGATACCGCAAACAATATGGAATCAAGACAATTTACAACCAGATACGCACCGCATAAGAATGGTGTAGCAAAGAGAAAAACCGAACAATCATGGAATATGACAAGGAGCATGTTGAAAGCAAGAAACTTGTCTAATGAGTATTGGGAAAAGTGATTGCATGTGTTGTTTATGTGATAAACAAATCTCCTACAAAGAGTGTGATGGAAAGAGTACCAAAAGAAGCATGGTCAAGTATGTCATGCAAGGTATCTCACTTCAGAAGCTTTTGGATGTAGCTTATGCACATGTGCCTAAGAAAATAAGAGGCAAATTAGATGATCAAAGTGAAAAATGCATATTTACTAGTTATAGTGAGCAGTCAAAAGATTACAAATTGTATAACTCTGTCACCAAGAAGACAATCATTAGCAGAGATGTTGTGTTCAAAGAACAAGAGTCATGGAATGGGATCAGAGACAAACCAACCGATACACAAACACCATTGATGGAGAAGGATGATTTAGTTATAGTATGAGCAATAAGAACCAAGAGAGCGTACAACAAATAGAGTCACACCTCGCAAGGACTCAAAGATTTTCTGCAGCAACATGGATCTTCAAGCATATCAACAAACTAGAATTCTCCAAGCATAAGTTGTACCAATCGTGTAATGAATCAAGCGATGGTAAGAAAAAGATGAGAAGTTGAAAGATATTTATGATGATTTGATGTTAGTTCAAATTTTGCATTATTGGCATTCCAACCTTCTTCGTTTGGAAGAAGCAATCGTAGATTAAAGTTGGGTGCAAAGCCATGGATGAAGAGATGGATTCTATTGAAAATAATGATACATGGGATTTGGTTGATTTACCAAACGATAAAAACCTCATCGGTGTGAAGTAGGTGTACAAGACAAAGGTGAATGAGAAAGATGAGATTGACATATTTAAAGCAAGACTTGTAGCAAAAGGATTCTCGCAAGAATCGGGAATAGAATTTGGGGGAAACATTTTCTCCAAGAGGGCCGCATTGGATACTATAAGACTGGGCCCAGCGACAGGTCAAAACAAGTGGAAAGTATATCGTATGGATGTCAAATCAGCCTTCTTGAATGGAATTTTAGAAGAAGAGAAATTTATGTACAACATCCTCCAGGTTATAGAAGTTGAAGGTAAAGAAGATAAAGTTTACAGATTGAAGAAAGCGCTCTATGGAATGAAGCAAGAACCTAGAGCATGGTATAGTAGAATCAATGCTAGCCTACATGATCAAGAGAATGGATTTTGTAAAAGAAAGATTGAGCCTGCCTTATACACCAAGGTAAATGAGCATGGAAAGATTCCCGATTGTTTCACATATGTTGATGATATGATTTTTACAGATGATCTTGAGTTATATGAATTTAAAGCAACCATGATGAAAGAATTTGAGATGGCAGACCTTGGTCTCATGAAATATTTTCTTGGCATTGAAGTTGAGAAATCAAAAGGAATTTCTCATTTTCCATTATAAATATGCAAAAGATTTGCTAAAAATATTCAGATGGATACTTGCAAACTTGTACCTACACCATTGCAACAGTACAAAGTTAAGGATGATGAAGGAGAAAATCTCAATCCAACTCTATTCAAAAGATTGGTTGGCAGCCCCATGTATCTCACTACTACAAGACCAAATATTATGCAAGGAGTAAGTTTGATTTCCAAATTTATGGAGACTCCAAAAGACACAGACACATTGGAGTGTTGGAAAAAGAATTTTGAGATATACATAGTGTTAGGAACTAGAGATTATGGCATAATGTGTATGCAAGTACACTTAAAAGAAAGAATTGATTGGATACACAGATAGTGATTTTTCTCGTTGTGAAGTTTGGATGATCTAAGAGCACATCCTAGTTATGTGTTCCATATTGGTTCATGTGTGATAACGTGGGCATCTAAGAAGCAACCTATTGTGACACTATCATCGCTATAAGCATAATATGTAGCAAAAAATTCAGCAGAGTGGTTACAGCTATATTGATGGACTCAAGCAAAGAACAACAAGGATCAACAATTCCATATACTATGACAACACATCAGCGTTTGCACTATCCAAGAATAGTGTGTTTCATCAAAAGAGAAAGAATATTAATACTAGATATCACTTTATTCGAGAACTCTTGTGAGAAATGGATAAGTTCACTTGAAGCCTTGTAAATCTAGCAAGATCAATTGGCTGATATCTTTACAAAGAGATTAGAATTAGATTTGTTTGAGTTTCACAAAAGAAACTTGGGTGTTGTAAGCCTAGCCGAAACATAGACCAAAGAGGGCATGTTTGAGTTGTCATGAGTTATGTTTTAGTTTAGCGGTCGTAATTAAGGTGGAGTGTTAAAATATATAATTACCTCCCGATGCATTGTTAGGCAATCAAATAAGTGAGCTAGTTGAGTTTAGTAATAGATATATTTGGTGTGAGTGAGTTAGAGAGTGAGTTAAGTGAGAGTTGGTCAAGTTGAGTTATGAGAGTATGTGCATGTCAATTTAGGTTAAATATCTTCATCAAGTTAATTGTATTCATTGTGATTTAGAGTGGTTGAAGATTAATTGAAGCACCGCGTTAAACTCGTTGTTTCATGTGTGAAATACTTGTGTTAATTGTGTGTTTGAATCCCTTCCGCCTATACAACAAGGATGGTCATCAACATCACCACGTTGCTTGCGTGTGAGCAGTCACCAATCCCTTTGACACTAGCTACTTCCAAGGTAATGCCACTTTACCTCTAGAGCTGCCCCACGCCCGGAAATATATGCGGAAAAGGGGCATATCCAGGGCTCCTCAGTGAGCTACTAGTGGACTCATAGATGACTGAGAAAGTTGGCAATGCCCGTGTATCTAATGGACGGGAATTTCGGTGCCCACTATGTGGGATCTAAGTTACCAATCTTGTAAGACATTGGTATACTTTATTTTTCTAATTTTCATGTTTATTGTCTCTAAAATGGTCCAACAGGGAGCAATGTATGTAGGGACAAGGCCACAACGTCTCTCATGACAATAGATGCTTCCCGTATTTATATTCATTTGAAATTCCGGTTTAAAACTTTAAAACGTGTTTTTTTCACGACGTGTTCCAAACTAGCGAAATACTCGCTTCGTGTTTGTTTCAAATGTAATATTAGACCAAATAAAATTCGCTTTCAATTTTTTTTTTCAAGTCTATCCGTTATACCTCATTTATACTTCATTTTTGAAGGATTTTTTTTACATTTCTAGTCCAATTTGCACGTAGAAAGAATAATTTGTTGGAATCACTAAATGGGATTGTGGTGCTAAATCAAATCTATATATCCATGAAAAATGTTTAAACAAAAAAAAATGAAGATTTCCGACTAAAAAATATTTTGCCTCATTACTTTCAAAACTCCAAAACTTATAATAATTAAATAATACTTCTTCCTATTATCCATTTGAATTGCAACTTTTTTATTATTCTTCTTTAGATCATAGTGTAATAGTTTTTTTTAATTAATAATTAAAATTTCTTTTGATTATTAATAATTAATCATTAAATTTTATTAAATTCTATCTACTATCATTTTTCAATATTAATTATTAATAATTGATTTTTCTTTTAATTATTAATGGTTAATCATTAATTTATATAAATATAAATATTTAACTTGTAATATATATAATTATTTTTTTAAATATCTAATTGGTTAATAACCGTGTCCACTTACATGAATTAATTGTGTTTGTCGACAGATCAACACTCCGTGAGTTAGATTGAAAATTTTTTCTTGCATTTAGGAGCACGAATCGCATCTCTCCTCACATATTAGAACCCTTTTCTTTTATGTTGTTAGCTAGCTCCACCTTCCCCGAACTTCGTCTTCGCCTTTCTTCATTGGGATACCATTACGTTTCACTCCATTCTCTCCCTTATATAGTAATACCCACTCATTAAATCTTCATTCCACACTCTTCTTACTGCACAACTCACTTTATGGAAAATTGGAGTAATCATGATGCACATAAAATATTAGTGTATCACATTAAGCCAAATTACAAGCCCACATAAATAGTGTTCATGGGAGCTAACATATTTCAAACAAGGAGAATATTGTACATAAAATATTTCAACAAAACTCTAACAACCAACAATCTAATCTTACCTATATAATATTGTAAGCATTATTCCAAGTCTCTTCTTTAATACTTACTACATCATTACAAATATCATTATAAGAAACATAAATTACATGGAGTCACATCTCGTTTGGATGATCTTGATCAACACTCATATCCACTATGGAATCTCACAAAACCTACTCTTCCTTCACCACTTCATCTTCAAGTTGTCACTTGAACTTCATACTTCATTTAAAAAATAAACACCTCTTACCATATTTGATGAACTTGCATAATCAACAATGTTGACATACTTTATTTTGTCAAATTACATATCTCTTTGTAATTATCGTAAAAGGTAGCTAAGTAATGAACCATCCTATGGACAAGCTCCCATCTATCCAAAAACATAACTGTGTTGTCTAACGGTTATCTAGGATAGTTTTATGGGTACTAAAATGTGTTCAAAATTTGACCATACAATTTGACCCGTCTCACACATAGGGATCTCATAAAATTAACCTATAACCGATGCTCCCTACACTTGAAGCACAACAAGAACCATTATAATATAATAGATTCACACAATAAAATTAGTGATATGTTCTCTCAACACCGAATAACATCTAAAACCACGAATTTAATTATATTTCGTTGTTCAATAATTGGTTCCCGCACTTTTAATTTACATACAATCATATTGTAGTTTTTTGTCTTCACATTAACATCAAGTTAGAGTGGTAAATATCAACAAACTCACATTCACATATTGATTTGGTCAGACTCAATACGTCGCTTAAAATAAAAACTCCGCATAAATTTAAAAAAAAATCATTCCACCAAGAATTTTAATAACCATAATTATGTTTCTTGTGCAACGTTGATTTTAACCTTGTGGAACTTCGAGTAAGAGAATACAAGTTAACCGTATCCGGGGCATTCTCCCCGATCAGAGGCTCGCATTTTAGCTCAGAAATGAAAATTCTCATAATTGAATGTAACCAGAACAACAAGCAACCCGCCCATTTCCAGGAATCCAACGCAACTCGTTTACCGAAACCAAGTTTGGATGAGGAAGTTATGGTTCCGTTGATCGTTGTTCGTAAAAAAAACAATTTTTTATAAAAAAATTGTAAAATAGGTACAAAGACACATGCGTAAAAGTCATCATTCAAAGAATCTTATTCAATTTTTAGCCCAATGGGACTATGACAAGTGTCACCGCAGGATTCACCAGTTTGGTTTGTGAAGGTGAAAATTGTCCAGTTGACCTCTAAGGTTGAATTTGGATTCATAAATTTATGTGCTAGAATTATTTTATGTGTGTTAAGGGATCGCATCATATATATATATATATATATATATATATATATAATTTAATTCTAAACCTTATAATTCGAAATTCCCTCATATTTATTTTTCTAAACCTTATGTCCGCATTGAATATTCATATGGGGTTATAAACTATAGTCCACATGCATATTATAAAGTTCGGATGGCAAACATTAACGCCGGAGCATTGTATATTAAAGTTCCAAAGTCAAGGCATATATTATTAATATTCATATGGGGTTATAAACTATAGTCCACATGCATATTATAAAGTTCGATGGCAAACATTAACTATGGGAGAATCGATATTAAAGTTGCAAAGTCAAGGCATATATTAAATGGATTGCATATTTCAAAGTCATATAATTAAAGTTTGGACAACGCAAATGCCTAAGTCCACGTTGGTTTATTATATGCGTTTCCAAAGCAGGAGGGGTGCGCTGGGGCTCGAATTCTCACAACCTCACCCAAACCTTCTCACCCTTTCACCAATGGGCCGCGGCAATGGATCTTGAAAAGTTTTGCTTCGAACAAGTATTTGAACACGCTTTGTTACTCGATGGTGGGAAGGAGGGGGCCATCCTCGCGGGCCAACCCCCTCCCATGTGACCGATCGTTGAAAATCGTTGCGGATTGGCTTGAAATAGGTGGAGATTTATTAACGTTAATACAGTATTAGCCACTAATCCGAGGGGTTTAGTACTAATTAAACCAGATTATGTTAATTGGATAAGCGCGCATCTAAGCTATGCTTATCCGTAGTTGAGCACACTTAATGCTAATTAATATTTCTCCTAATAGCGATGGCGCTAAATTTAGAGATTCTGCAAAATTTATTTCGGAGAAGTTGGAGTCCCTTCCGCAGTCGGAGGAGAAATTGGGAAAGTTTGTTTTTGCCATAGCTAAGTCAATTTCGACCAAATTGAGCTCAAAAAGAGTCATTCATGGCTAATTGGCATGCTATGAACACATTGGAACATGTTTTAGAGGCATAGGAGCAAGTTT
This sequence comes from Pinus albicaulis, assembly GCA_034641835.2. NCBI lineage: Eukaryota > Viridiplantae > Streptophyta > Pinopsida > Pinales > Pinaceae > Pinus > Pinus albicaulis. Next base: position 43,949 of record JAXQQM020076832.1, on the reverse strand, counting down.
ACGAGGTTTTTGTTGTCTTGAATAAACCTGGCCTAGGGCCACCAAGCGAGAAGGTCATGCCTAGAGCATCCGAAGGCCAAATTGAGTAAATAGATAGTCATTTATGATATATTTCGACATTATGAACTCATTGGAGTATGTTCCAAGAAAATTTTATGCATGTAAACAAAAATTTGAGAACTATTGAGCTAATACAGCAGGGCCCAAGTTATGAATCTAGACCAAGGAGATGTAACCCGTGAGGGGTGAACTCCTTCATAAAAACTCTATTTTAATGGATTGACTGTGATGGTTTGATGTTATTTATGTTGATGTTGTTCAATTGTTTAAATTCATGCTTTATTCTTTCAAATTCACTCATAAAAACCTCAGTTTTAATTACCCTTTTACACACATAAGCAATAAGGAACATGTACATTGAGCATAAGATCAAGACATAAGTTTTATATCTGAAAATGAAATTAGCACAACAAAACTAACATTCAAATTCAGTATCAAGTTGGTAGCAAGAGCTTTGGTTTAAAGGCAAGTGTGGTTATTTGCTTAATAGTTTCTTGAAGATTTGTGCAAGATTAATGACAATTTGTGATGCCGACAAGGTTAAAGTTGCAGAAAGGTGAAGGGAATTTGTTCGTTGCAAGTCCCGAGATTAGAATAGAAGAAGGAGAGCCGAAAGAGCTGATATTCACCCAAAATTCCACACATAATTGTACTTGAATAACCTCAAGTTTTTTCTCAAGAAGCCGAGATTGAAGAGGTGAAATTTGTACAAGAAGATGAGTTGATTGAAGAGGTACAAGCATCATAAGTTGAGCTTGAATCCATAACTATCATGTCGTGTATTGGAGAGACTTAAGGACATTCAAGAGGAATATGTCAAGAGAGACTTCAAAGACATAAAGAGGATGGTTAAAATTATGTTTGATGTATTTACTCGCCGGGATGGAAAGAATGTCTTAAGCTCTATATGGAGAAGGAACTTCAGATGGTAAGAAGGATGAAGAGAGGAGTTCAAAGGGAAGTGGAGTAAAGCCACCTCCACCTCCACCATCATCATCATCTTCATCATCTCCATTAGAATCATCTTCCACTTCCACCACAAAGACCACTCACACTTACTCAAAAGCCACAAAGGAAAAAATCCATTACTCAAATTGGACATTAAGTTTAAAATTCCTATGTACAATGGCGAGACAAATGCAGAGAGGCTTGACAATTGGATATGTCAATTGGAGGTGTATTGCGAATTTAACCTTCATGAAGACGACATAAAGATCCGCTATTTCATTAAGGCTAGAGTGGGAGCAAGACTAGTTTCAGGGAAGCAAAGACTCAAGAGGAAATGCGAATCCATTGTAATATATCCATTTCTCGGGTTGAGTTTATTTGTTCCATTAAAATATAGTTTTATCCATTAGCCTATATGCAAAAAGCTATGAGTTGGAAAATTTCATATTTTACCAACCATCTACTTTATATAACTACACTAATTTAACATTATATTAATTAGGTTGATAGGTCTCTCTTTTGAATTAGTGGATCTAAATTTTTCGTATACCATTTTCATATCACTACGACAATTGTCCAACTATATAATTACTAAAATATTTGTACAATTACTAACATTTGTCCTCTACCGCTTACACTTGCCGCACTTACCCGAACAATGTGTACATGATGTACTAGAGGGTGGATAAATTGTTATGCTTGCCATATGTAAGTTAGTAGCTACATCAATTGACTATAGGAAACGTCGGGATGAGGTAGAGAGAGGAATTGTGGAATTAGAGGGAGTTGGGATACCACTTTTTTTCTGAACTATAAGGTGAGGTGCATAGTCCTCATTGCTAGAAGCGATAATGTCCGGAAAGGAGGAATATTGTGTATTTGTGGGGCTTTCCGGGGATACATGGGACAAAGAACGTGAAATAAATTTAACAAAGAATTCTAGCATTTGAGTAAATTATTCCAAGATTGGATGAATTGAACAATTTTTGAATCAGCTCTTGTTTTCGGTTGCACCATCCGCAGATTATGAAAAATGCAAAGTTATGAGAAATAGAACATTAGAAACCATTCTAACATTTTGAATTGCGTATTTTCGTCTTGTAAAAAATCAAAATGAAATGCCTTGAATAAATCAAACTATTATGGTCCGTTTGAAATTGAAAAGCATTGGGTTTGAAGAAATTGTTTCAATAAAAATTTTCATTTATATTTCTTGAGCGTTAGTAGATTTGTTTAAATGGATAGAATGTGTGGTTTTAAAAGATCACAGGGTATAAGCTCTAATTTTCTATTGTAGTGTTTGTAGTTTGTCATTAAATTAAATGCAATGTGGCGAATAACTAAATTTCCTAACAAGCTTCCATAAAATTCCAAATTTTAAAGCCTCTAATAATTATATGCTTCGAGATTTTCAGAGTTAGAGCTCTTAAGAAATTTCACAAATAATCTCCATCTTTCATTTTCAACTTTAACGAGGCAAAATAAATTCCCCGAGTAATTTTAACTTTCCTTTACAAACATCTTCGAGTTTTTGGCAATGTTTCCATGGATTTCACGTTTTGGAAGTAATATTTGTGATATCTTATTTCTTAGTGGTAGTTTTTCTTTTTTTGATGATTTTAAGCATAAATTTTCAGGTTCGAAACAAAATTCATGATCGCGTTCTTCTCTATAACATATTTTCAAGTTTCAAACAATTTTGACTTTGTCTTCGTAGGTTTTTGGAGAAATTTCTAGCGTTGGATCCAAAGGTTACACGAAGTGAAATATCATTCAACAGTTGGAGAGAGTTCCGTGAATTGGAATTTCGATGCATTGCTCCTTCTAGACAAGACAAATAGAGCATGAAGGAAACTACTAAATGCTATGGAATATCCACAAAGGATTACCGTGACTCGGGAGCCGGATTCTTCACCTTCCATACCTCCTCATTTTTTGCCCAAGCTTACCCATTAGTTCAAATCTCTCGAAGGCTTCCAAAGTTTTTAAGCCTTTAGTCAGCAGTGTGTTTTAAAGAGGAGCCATACGGAAAATTGCTCATCCCTATTATATGTACCATTTCAAGAATAGTTTCGATTGAAAAATGAGATTGATTGAGAAGAAAGACATCATAAACCCCACAAATATAGGCAACCCTAGCAGCTCCATCACAAAACCCTGTGCTTGATCATAGTTTATAAGAGATTATTTTTTAGTTCGGGAAATTTTTTCTTTCAATGGATTCCAACTAATCGTCACATGCTCCCCCGATTTTATGAGTTATTTTTGTTGGACTCGAACTTTTCTCCTTGGAATATTGTTTTGTTCCTTGAGGTCCAAATACTCCAATCACATAACATGGTAAAGCCCCGTAAACATTTTTACACATGTATTTGATCCAAGAACGAAAAAAAACTAGCAAAGTCTTCTACTCCCACTTTTTTGTTCACTCTATATGAAGCGCTTCAACCGATACTACTACAGAGAAGTTATAATGAACAAACAAGTGATCCACAATTTCCGCATTTCCTTACGCAGTGGATCTCTCTAGACCCCACATGTTCCTTTTCCGACATTTTCCCCACATTTTTCCCATGTCATAATTTTGTTGTCGAGCTAACTGCCAGAGGATAATTTTGGCTTTAAAGGCGCTTAATCTCCACACTACCTCGCCGCCACAAAACTCTTTCTCTACCGTTTCTTCTATCTTAGCCGAATATCCCTAATTTTATTACGTACTCTCTAAACCCCCGATTTTAGACTAGTTGATAAATTTCTTCGTGATCTAAACGTTTTATGGCATCCACTACTAATACATTAACAAAAAGTTTCCATTTCTCCGATTTTTCCCCTTGCATATGCCAAGTCTTTTTCCAAATTCTAGCCCTCAACTTCATATTCCTTCCATCATTTACAACCGAATCCTCGAAGGAGAAAATCTCTTTAGCCCTTATATTCCTTCCATCATTTACAACCGCATCCTCAAGGAGAAAATCTCTTAGCCCTTATTCCTTCCATCATTTACAATTGCATCCTCGAAGGAGAAAATCTCTTATACATGAAAATATTTAACAAGGCTTCATACATCCCGAAATACCTTTACACCCAATTCAAAGGTCTTATCCTATTCTCTTCTCATTTTCCCTACGAATTTTCCAAGCTTCCCATTTTCCTATGAGAGGGTGCTAACCTTAACAAAGTTGTCCATACAACACAACCTCCTTGCAAATACTTCCTTTCCCCGCCTAAACCATTCTTCAAAAGACAATCTTCTCGGTGTTTAGACTTCATCAACTTACCCCACAACCATTCAATATAGATAAACGTTCAAAAGAATTTTTGGCGAAGAACCCAACTAAAGCAATGGATTTTTTTAACCTCGAGCTTATTTTAGATTCCCCACTTTAGTCCATTTTACTATAGGAATTTCTTCTTCTCCTTTTTTAGGATAACTTTGATATGTGAGTAATAGGCATCCAACATATAAGAATTCTTCCAAGAATAGCCTCTACCACCACTGCCCAAATAGCCCTTATACCATAGGGAAACACTTGATTAAATTTTATTGTATAGCCATACACACTCTTCGCACCTATAAATATTAGGTTTACGATGAAGCCTAAGAATTTTGATGCCTTAAGATAAGTTTAAAGATTCATTGGGAGAAGGGAGACCATTTAAGCTTTTAATATTTTATCCAAGGTTAAATAACATTGATGACTTTATGAAATTAATCTCCATGTTTGCATTGTGCACATTCGTAAACTCTTTTATCTTTCTAATTCCAGAACAAAATCTTTGCCAAAGATCATGATGTCATAAAAAAAGTGAATATGTAAATATGAAATAAACACATTTGGAAAATTTAATTCTCTTCAAGGTTCCAACTCTCCTAGCTTCTCTCGATCAAAACATGAGATCTTTGGCTACCAAGAAAAAGAGAAAAGGAGCTAAAGACATGCTTGCGTGAAGTTCTCTAAGAAATAAAGAAACTCGATGGGAGACAATTTTGTTGGTATTGCAAAGGAAGCTAAGGAGAGAGGAATCCCATAATCAATTCCAAAATATGCAGCATCCCATAATCAATTCCACAATCTAAAAATTCATGCTCATTGGATCAATAACAATCTAAGATAAAACTAACTTACCTTGTCATGTGTTTAAAGGTCTTCATTGTTGCAGCAAATACTCTAGATTTAATTGAATGCATTCCTTACTGGGTTGTTCCAACTTCATCATAATTTTTTCTATTAAAAATAAACCTAAATTTCTCTTAAGCTATAACTCCAAATATGGTAATAATTTTAGAAATTAATTTACATACTAGGTTACACATAGTGATAGGCCTCAAATCATCAAAGAATAATGGAACCTACTTATTATGAATGAAAACTTACTTCTTATAAATGATTGCTATAAAAGAGAGTTGAGCACACCTAACACTTTCCAAAAAGGTTCGGGTTCTCCAATTACCCAAGTAGAACATCCACCATCAAATCATAAAACTCAAAAAGAATTATATTGTCCACCCATCACACCTAGGAATTTTGATCTTTTGAAAGAATTTAAAACTCGAATTAATCTCTTCCTTTGACACACATCTTTTTTCAAGTTTTGCAATCATATGAACATCTATGACTTACGAAAAATAGTAATTTTCATAATTTCTCCATGTTAACTACCTCAAGATCTTTAAATAGGAATTTGAAATGTTGTTTTATATCATGTACAATCTCCTTGAAGCTACCAACTAACAACCAACAACCATCTACTTTGCTAATTTCCATATGATTTCAAGTTATTTCTATGGCTAGCATGATTATGAAAGAATTTAGGATTTATGTTGACCTCTGCGCCCATATAGCTGACTTTTTGAGCCTCCACTCTTTTACCTCTTCGTCCAAAAATAACTTTATTTTTCTCTTTCTAGAATTTTAAGAGCATCAAATTCTACCTCTAACTCTTTGTCTAGAATAGCTTTCTTTTTTCATTTCCAAGCCACTTTCAATTTATATTTTATGTTTTGAATATATATTTACTTTCCTTTATTTTAAATAGAAGAAAAGAAGTTGATTTATAAAAGAAGAAAAAAAGGATTTAATCACCGGTGTAATGTATACTTACATTATCAATTTAACCAACATAAAAATAAATAAATTACTTAGCCCCTTACTCAACCAAATTCCTAAGTACCCTACCCGTGAATGAACGGTGTCATTATACCTTTGACCTTAAGAGAATAAAATTCATATTAATACGAAATAGTATGCTATGGTTATCATAGATTTGATTTACAAACATGATAAGACCACACACACACACACACACACACACATATATATATATATATCTCTGCTATTACCCATATGAAATGTTCCAACTTATATGTGTAATCAAATGATTAATTCGCCTTCACGACTACTTTATGAAATATCTTGGAAAATTAAATAATAGCATTGCTCTATTGTCCTTCGAGATTGGCAATTATTGTGGTTATTAATTGTACGAGCAATGAATGGTAATGTATACACATCTTGAAGATTAAACCTAACCTAAACTTTTCCCATATGATCGGGTAGGTGGCGCCTCCATCTCCATTGATCTCGCATGATGCATCGACTGTGGGGATTTACTCCAGTTCATTAGGGTATGAGGCTTACTATTAGAACCCTAACTACCTCACTTGTTGTTCCTCCACCGTCTACCGGATCCGTAACGTGTGAATTCCTTTGCTATGTTACGGTGAGTTCGACCCAATTCCTTGTAGTTATGATTGTACTTATCCTTGCGATCGTCAATTTGGGTTTAATATTTGTCCGTGTGGTGCTTTGGTATTTGAATTTATGAGAAACCACCGCGTCTCTCAGTTCCGTTGGTGACCCTATTGAGGTCGTGGAATCCATGTCTCGAGAAAATATTTTTGCAAGGGTTTCCTTCCACAGAGGCATCCATCTCGCGGTATCTTCAAGAAGCTTCTCTAACTCGTGCGTTTGACAAATCTCGCTCTCGAGATTTTAAGTTTTCAATCAAATCTTTCGTTGTCACTTGGATTTTGAATATAGACTTGTTTTTATTTGGCAGCAGGAAATTCCAAGAGTTCCGTGATTCGTTTTAATTTTCCAAGGTAAGTTTTCCTTCGTTTTTCCTTTTTCACAATTTATCCTAGTTATTTCACCCATGCACAGTTTTTTTTTAAAAGCTTACTCGTTCTTGGGTTATTTGCATGTACATTTGTTTTCAAAGAACGTTCCACTGCTTTTTGACGATTATCCGTGTTTTCGTATCAATTTGAAGGAAAATTCTTCATTTACTTCTCCAAGTGCATGCTTAACGAATATTTCTAGCCTCCTGGCCGGCATTCATTCCATAAAACGTATTGCTTCTTCCCAGTTTTCTTACCGTGTGTTAATCTATCAAAGGCGTACAAAGCTCTTAATCTCCCGAGTTTATGGGTTCGGCGACCTCCAAAGCCTGGACTTAAGAATCCTGTATTTTTTCCAATATTTAAGAACTTCCTCTTTGAGGGTTTCGACTAGTCAATTGGCTATTTTCAACATATGTTTTCTTCGAATTTTATTCGCGGCCTTGGAACAGAGAAGTACTGTAAATTTTATGTTTACAATTTATGAATTTGTCATAATGATTCCGTACCTGGCCAGGTCTTTACCTTGTATTTAAATTGTGTCTCTCGATTATTCCTTGTCGATAATACTACCGTAGCCTATATTATCTTTATAGTTTGTTAAGATGGACCCGCGAGAGAGCATGTGCTCATTATTTACTAGTTCGACATGCATGAATTCAATATTTATTTATATATTTAAACACATGCATGCGCTCTTCACGCTATTGTTCTCTTCCTTATTTGTAATTTAACCCCATTATTACGTTGTTTTGTTTAACTTTATCGCAACATATATAGATTGCTTATTAGCTTTTACTAATGTATTCCTTAACTATACTTGTTGTATTCTTGTTCAAGGTTATATTCTTATGCTTTCCTTCTCAACTAGAGTTACATGCAAACGCTATCATTCTATTCGCAGTTACATGCAAATGTTATCTTTCTTATTCAGTATTACATGCAAATGCTATCTTTCTTTTAAAAACTTCCGAATTATATGCAATTTTTGGTTTGCATAGGTTCAAATTTATATAGTTCTTACTTATACTAGTATATAATTTTACAATCTTTACATAAAATATTGTTACCTAGTGACCTGACCACCTCAAGGGATCCTTTCCTAATACCGTGTACTAGTTGAACATATTTCACAGACAAACCGTTTGTAAAAAAAGCCCGAGGGTTTCCTTCTCCCTTGGGTTTAGTTGTCAAACATGGTTCTTTAACATTTACCCCAAGGTTTCATATATTTTTTTATAGTACCCTTTCACCACACTGTTCTTTGGGAAATAAACATATATTTTGGCAAGTAAATTAATTAGTAACACATTTTGTCCTAGTTTACTTATCTCACTTGAGAAGACTCATGGCTTCCGCCCAACCTTGAGTGAGGCAATGACGTCCTTTACTCCCCCATTCACCCCATTCACAACACTAATTAACAAGGAGGCAAACCTCAAAGGTAAATCGCCAGCAACTACTTTTCTCGGGCCTACTTTAGGATCTTGGAAGCTTTTACCATCACATTCTCGACAATGTATTTTATTAACCTTATTTAATAAGTGAGAAACTTTAGTTCATATAAAAATAAATAACTTTAATGTCTAGTAAAAAAAAATAGAAACGTCTTTAGCTTGTACTATTGTTTTGTTAGAAATTTTTAAATTTTTATGAATAAATTTTAAATTTTTATCTTTTTTATTATTAAAAATTGTACACTATTTTAAATAATTTAAAAACAAAAATTAAATAATCATATAAAAAAACAATTAAAAATATACTAATAAAACAATTAGATTTTGCACTTTAAAATAAGTTTGCAATAAAAAAAGATTTAATCTCTCTAGACTCACGTTAAATTTGTGATTTAAATACATCTATCCTAAAGAATATATATTTCGTTTCTTTCTGTTTCTTTCATTTTAAATAGAAAAAAAGAAGCCGATTTATAAAAGAAAAAAAAAAAGAGACTTTCATCATTGGAAAGCATTGTTCTATTTAAAGGTATTTTGATTCCTTACAGCATTTTTACTATCGCAATTACGATATTTAAGATACTAGCGCATTTACAATATTTTCTCTTAAATAGTTAATTTTTAGGAATTTTTAAAGTTTTATAATTTTTTTTTTTTAATTTTACAATATTTTAAATACTTTTGTAAATGGGGATTATTTATTTTCATATTGGTAAAATTTGAAAGTAAATAAAAATGTAAGTGTGCATGGTGTTGTAGGTAAGTACAATACATTTATTATTTTGTGGTAATTAATAAGTTTTTCATTGTTATGGTAATTTGTTATGGTAATTAATAGGTTTGATTGCTTATTTTGTGGTAAATTGTTTGATTTTGTGATAAATTGTTTAATGGTAAATGGTAAAAATTAATTGAGTTTTTAAATATATGATATATTCTCAGTTATTATAATAATTTTTATTAATGTTTTTTTGGGTATGTGTTTGAACTTTTATAGAAATTTTAGATATATAAAATATTTATGGAGTGATGATTTTATAAGTTCTTTAGAATTGCCAAATTAAGTTATAGTATTGACAAAAATTTTACGAATGTTTAAAATTGATAAGAAGACTAATTTTCTTGATCATTCTAACTATTTTGTTATCTAATTTTGATTAAAAATTGAAAATGCTAATGGTGGAAGTACAGTTTTGGTTTGTTGTATTCTTGTGTAATTTAGTGTTAAATGGATGTTAATGTGCTTTGGGCTTAATGGTAAGTGTGTTTAATTGATGTTAAACTAGTATCATTCAACTCGTTTTGTTGTACAGGCTTTGAATATGTAAGGGTGAAGAAATATTATTTTAAGAATATTATTTTAAGATAAATCATCCAACTAATTCGTTGTTAACATTGCCACGGTTCTTGCAGATAGCCACCAATCCCTTTGACACCGGCTACTTCCAAGGCGATGCCACCGTACCTCTAGAGGTCAAGCCTCTCGCTTCCCGGGAATATATATGGAAAAGGGGCTTATCCGAGGTTTCCCGGGAGCTACCGGTGTACAAGACGACCGGGGCAAGCTACAATGCCCGCGGAGTTAATGGACGGGAATTTTTGCCGCTCGCTATGTGTCATCCTGCTACTCGGATCTTGCAAGACATCGGTATAATTTCTTTTTTCTAATTGTCATGTTTATTGTCTCTAAAATGGGCCATTGTGGGAGTAATAGATGTAGGGGCACACAAAACTGCCTCTCTCTCTTCTTCTTCTTCTTTTTTTTTTTTTTTTTTTTCAATAAAAAAACACCGATGTATATTAATCAGTGCATATTCCAAGGACATATTCTCAGCTGATAAGCATGAGAGACAAACATACATATCCTCCCAACTTATACAGTACCATTCTAAGAAAGATGGCCACCGTATTCAGTGGGAAACACATAGCTTGGGGGCATAGCCACAGCCCAAACAAAATCATAACCATACATCCCTGTGGAAAAGACAGTCATAACAGAGAAACATAGCAGAGAGTTAATACACCAGCCTGTTAGACATTGGTAATAAAAACATAATTAAGATCAACGTAAACATATTAAAACAAAACCGATATAGGAAAGAGAAATCCTGTAGATGCCGATATGTTCGTGGCCAGCCATAGAGAGCGGTAGAAAAATGTTATGGTAGAAGCAGGCTCGCTTGATATTGAAGAAGTGAATGCCATGTCTTCCAAAAAGTAACCAAAAAAATAGCAGATATATCCTGTACATCTAAACTATGGGATCGGGACGGAAGTTTGCCAAAACTGTTGACCATCTCTATAGTGTAGTACCTGCATCATCCCAAAATCTAAGTTGATACCTTTTTTGGAGAGCCCATCAGCCCTGGTGTTGTTTTCCTTGTAGATATGGCTAATGGGAGGCCTGTTGAGCAATGTCCACAATCTGCGCGTTCTTTGAATCCAACCCTGTAGTGCCGGACACATCATGGCCGAAGTGTTAGTCACCCATCCTATAACCACTCGTGAGTCCCCATAAACATGTGCATCCTGAATCTGCAAATTGTGGGCCGTCAGGAGACCACCCCAGAGAGCAATGATCTCAGCTTTATTATTGGATCCCGTTCCACCGTTCCAGTATATGTGAATCCGCTCCCTCTATGATAATTTGATCCAGGTGCCACATCCCATAACACCATGCACCATCAAAATATATAGCCGGGACATTAATCTCATGTGGCCGAATGCGGATAGAGCAATCCATAATGGACATCGTTGGAGTGGGACGTTCATCCATCCACCTCATAATAGCAGAGAAGATAAATGGGATCTTAAAAGGAATATCATTAAAAATCAGCTTATTCCGGCCCAGCCATACCTCCCAAATGAAGAAGAAAGGCAGCGATCTGTATTTTCCCCGCAGCTTGTCCCATTCCAAAGTCGAGGTGATGAAGTCAACTGGGAGCCACGCAGGGTCCATGAAGTGTGGAATAAAAAGCCGCCATAAACCAAGAACAGCCGGGAAACTAAAAAATAAGTGGGAGATGGATTCGAAATCCCCATGACATATCTCACACCTGGACGGTCCACAATAACCTCTTTTAATCAAGTTTTCACCCGTCAAAATCTTGTCCTTCCATACCACCCGAAGAGTAGAATCTTTGTAGGGATCTTCCTTCGTCAGAAAGATAGAAAGGTTGTGGAGAATTGTCCCTAGTAAGATTCAGCATTTAGAGATCTGTAAATATCACGAACAATTAAACCACCAGCATTTATAGGACCATCCCATACAATAGTATCACCCCCAACATCCCAGCAAAAATTGGCCGCACGAAGATCGTCCCTCATCTGATCCCACTTCGTTGCCGCCGGTTCCCCCAGTTCCAATTGGATAGCAGTTTTGAATTCTGGAGCGCCACATGACCAGGCACGTATTGTCTGTCCCAAAAAAAGGATACCCCTGTGTGCAAATCTGAATTGGAGGTGCGGTGATGGCCCAGCATGTGGGGAGAAAGCAATAAGGTTTTTGAACGTTAGAGGAATGCTACCATCGTCCCTGAAGAGCCATGCCAAGCGATCCGACACATAGATGAGAATCTTTTTGAAACTCCACCAGATGGAAGAGATGAACGGAGGGAAAGAAAACTGCATGTTTATCAGACGTTGGAGAATATCACCCTCAATGTATTTACACTTTATAACAGTGCTCCATATTCCACTTCCATGTATTGCCCTCCAGAAATACTTTATAAGCAGTTCCATATTGAAGATTCTGGTATTAAGAATACCCCATCCGTCATGTTCCTTTGGCCTACATAGGGACTCCAGTTTGCAAAGGTGAATTTTATTTGACATTTAAGTATTACCCCACAGAAACTTGGCAATTATATGATTGATCATCGTGATGATGCTTTCAGGCAAATAATACAGGTGACCCCAATAGACCATCATCTGAGAGAGCACTACCTGGATCATTATGAGCCTTCCCTAAATAGATAACCATCTGTGTGTCCATCTGAAAATTCATCTTCTAATATTGTCAATCAGCCACATCCAGTCGCGGATCTTATATCCGCATGGTTCAATTTTAAAACCCAGATATGTAAATCCGGCAGATGCCTCTTTACATTCAACTCCCAAGAAACCAACAATGAAAGCTATCTCCCGCAGGTCCCCATATTCATGTATGATGAAAGATTTGTTATTGTTTATGGCCAGACCTGTAGTAGATTCGAAACAGATGAGCATAAAGTGTATATAGAACCAGTGGTTCTGGTTCAGATACCCAAACAAGAATATATCGTCAACAAATAATGAATGTGAGCATGAAACCACATTAGAGAAAGAGAGGGCCTTTATATAACCCCTCTGCGTCGCCATATGCATGATGCCACTGAAACTGTCCATAATGAGGATAAAAATTAAAGGGGACAGCGCACAACCTTGTCGCAGACCACGTTCGGCAACAAAGAAATGTGAAGGGATATTGTTAATAATAACAACATATCGCACCTTGGAGATACAAGTCATAATCCATCTGATAATCTGGATTGGAAGGCCAATATTCATGAGAAAAAGTCTGATATATGACCAATCGATAGAGTCGTAGGCGTTCTGGAGATCCACCTTCATCACAATGGCCTCCCTTTTCTCCGTGTGAATGGTATGAAGCACCTCCTATGCAATTGCCACAACATCGTGAATAAATCGACCTTTTAAAAACCCATACTCTTCTTTTGAGATGAAGGCCGATAACGTATCCTTTAAAAGCTCTGCAATAATCTTCGATATGATCTTATATAGGACATTGCACAGAGAAATCAACCTGAAGTCTACAAAATTTTTAGGATCAGCCGCTTTTGGTATAAGAGCGATGAAGGTGGAATTGAGATTGGCAGGCATGACACCACTGATCCGGATATGGTCGATAACCTGTGTTAATTCCTCGCCCATCAAATTGAAAAAGTGAATAAAGAATTCCGCGGGCCATCCATCTGGCCCCGAACATTTATCCTTGGAGAAGGATTTCAGAACCTTTAAAACTTCATTCCCTATGATAGATTTTTCCATAGAAGAAATAGCATCAGCATCAAAAAACCGATTTACTTGGTCCAGCAGCCATACCTGATTGTCCTTGCATATCCCCTCCTGTAGTTTATAGAATGTGGAGAAATATTTGAGAGCCTCCTTTTGGATATCAGAGCTTGTTATCGCAAATGTTCCATCATCTTTTTTGATGCACCAAATGGCGTTCCGGTTTTTTCGCTCATTTGCACTCTTGTGGAATAATTTTGTGTTTTGATCCCCCTCAGCCAACCATGTGATTCTGCTCTTAAGGCGCCAAGTAATCTCCTCAATCCTTAGGATCTCTCGCTTCCTATCCCCCAACATTTTAAGTTTATCCAGAGTGCAGTCATCCAGAATAATGGTGAGGAAAGAAGAAATAATATCCTCCATCTGTTTTTTAATCTCTATGTATTCTGCCCTGAGTTTTCTTTTCTTGCTCCATTCCCAGCGCTTTGAGGCAGATTTAATTTGCTGCAATCTGTGATGGAAAAACTCCCATCCCCCTCGACCCTGTACAACACATCCATCATTCCAAATCCCATGAACGAGTTTAGTATATTCAGCGTCCTCCAACCAGATTCGGTTGAATTTAAAAGGCCTACCTTTAACAACTTGCGAATAGGACCATGTCAAAATAATTGACATATGATCAGAAATCTCGGCAGTCAACACCGAAGATCTGGGATCCTCTAGTGATTCCATCATAGAGTCTTTAACCATCACCCTATCAAGCCTTTGTCTAATAAAATTTGCGCCAGCATGCCTGTTGTTCCATGTAGGAGTAGGTGGACACGGCCTAATATCCATCAGCCAGTGTAATAGGAACATATCATTTAAATACCCAGCAAGTGAATCAAGATGAGCACCATTGCCCCATATTTCGTCTTCATTCATAGTGGAGTTGAAATCTCCCATCATGATCAAATTTGGTAGGGACAGAAGTCCCGCCACCTTCATTCTGTTCCAAAATACCATTCTGTTTTAATATGGAGCGTATATATTTATGAGATTAAAAGTACCTTGAAGACCTCTAAGACGTCCCGTTAACAGTATGCCCTCGAAGAAACTGAAAGCATTGAAAAAAACATAATATGGGTTCCACATAGCAATCATACCCCCAGATTAACCATTGGAATTAACCATCGTTGCATGCCATCCTATTTTGATTTTTAGAAACAACTTAATAGCTTTCGATCTGTCTGACATAGTCTCCTGACCAAGAAATATAATTGGATTCTTCAACACAATAATATCTCTCAGGCAATGGAATTTGGAGTCATCGCCCAACCCCTGTATATTCAGTGAGATAATGTGGATCATGGGGAAGAGGGTCGAGGGTGGCCTGCTCTAAGCACCCTAGAAGATTTTTCTATGTCATCATATTTGGCAATGGGGACATCTGAGAGGCCCGCGTCGTCCTCAGAAAACAGTGAGATAGACTTGAAATTGCCCTTGTTCAAGTGGCATGCAGCTTTAGCCTTCTTCTTGATGGAGGTAATAGCAGTCGATAAAGAAGTAGATTGTTTTTCAGGAGAGGTGGGAGGTTTATCAAAGACTGTAAGTGCGGCCAGGTCTAGGTTTGGATTTCCCAAGAGGGAATCAATGTCACTCCCTATGGAGTTCCTGGGGGAATCAGATAGAAGAATAGGGCCAGATCAGATAGGTGTGCAGTGGGTAGACCCAAGATTTCTATCCAACTCAATATTTCCCTCCTGCGACATGCCAGCAGACATACGCGACGATGCACCACCAGGGAGCACAGTTGATTTGAAAATAGGAGGGTCACAGCAAGGGCGAGAGTGGCCATCATCATAGTCAAGACCCATAGACATACTAGTTGACCCTTTGTAGTCATTATTCTGGCGAAGAGGGGCATAACTAGTAATGGGATTGTTGTCATGAAAAGTTGTTGCAGAGGGGGAAAAAGTGGGACAAGGAACAGGGCCGTCAAGTTTGTACTGCACATTAGAGGAAGGCACAAGAGTAGGATTTGACTCATGGTTTTTCTGAGGGTCCAGTACTCTATATAGATTACACGCTACAGATGGAAGACTAGTAATGTTTGACGGAACAACAACATCAGGAACAGGGAATTCATATTGGCCATCAGCAATATTGTATACATCTTCATCAGGTGAAGAGGCAACAGGATTACCTGGATGTAGACCACTGGACGTACCCGATACAACATTGTTCTGACAATCCTCTCCTGCACCCTTAATAGCCAAGTTCGCCCGGGCCATACGCAACCGATAAGGACAGTGTTCCCTTAGATGGCCTGTCTTATGGCAAATAAGGCACCTAAATGGAATCCCCCAGAAGTCGATACGCTGTCTATGCCGTCTATTGCACCATAATAGATCAATATCCCTGGGTAGACCACCAATATAATTGAGCTCGAAAAGGAGCCAAGAAATTCTTTTGTCCGACGCCCCCACAATGTTGGGATCAATATATTTGGTGGAACCAATTGAATCTCCAATCGATTTCAAAGCTTTGAGGGTCCAAAATTCAAGCGGCAACCCAGGGAGCTTTACCCACACCACCTTGCTGCGTGGAGCCTCCAGAACTGGATTAAAGCCAAGGTACCACGGAATGAGTTGCATGAAGCTCTGACCCCGAACCTAAGTCCTGCCAGTGATCTTGAAGACATCCTTCTCGTCCATAAAATGTATGTTGAACCATCTGTTCAAGAGCTTGTTGACTTTGGGCGAGTATCCAATGATGGGATTCCATTTCTGATTTATCCAGGATACAGTGTCGAAATCCTCTCGATCAGGAAACATCCACCTACCTATAACCACCCTTTTCTGAAGGCTTTCCACCCATAGACAGAGGTCTTCGTAGTCCAGTGATACCTCTCTGATCTCCATATTGTGTTTGAAAATTTTCCTCTTGTTCCCACCAGAGCCATGACAATTGTGTCTTCTGTGTCGTCGAGATTTGTATACCTTAGACTATGTGCAGTCCTTCACAGCCCGTTTGATAATAACATCGTCCACCTCAAAATTATCTAATGAAGCATGCACCATACCATCAAGTCCATCGTCCATCATATTCTCTTCCCTATTACCCGCCATGATGTTAAGTGCAACTTCGCTTGTAGGTTGTCACCTACATTTGTATGTGCAGAAAAGTCGCCAACAAAGTACTTAGTCTGCAGAAAACAGATTTCTGCCACCTTACAATGGTGCTAGCCTTAACAGGAAGCACTTGCAAAGATTTCCAAGTCAGCCAAGTTGATGGAAAAATAAAAGATAAAAAGAGATGGATTGTGCACGTCAGCCCCGTATCATATATAAAAACATATATGAGCTAGCACTTTTAAATCTTTATAGCCCATGTAAATTGTACCATTATGATGTCATTGAAGTATGTAAATCTCAGAAAGAATAATGGATGTTTCTTGGGAATGTCAGCATGGTAGGTATCAGCCACCCACCCACACAATCCAATTTAGGAAGCTTCAAGAATACCGGATATGAGATTTATAATCCCATAAATGGCAACGAGATCATAAAGGAAAAAGGCATACTTCCCAAATGATTACGGAAGAGAAATCCTGAATAAGATTATTCTTCCTCATAATAGACGTACATCCACCTAACGTCACACCGCGCCCGAAATCGCCACCCCCCCCCCTCCAAATAAAGAAGCTTCAAGAACACCGTAGATGAGATTAATTATCCTGTAAATGTTGACAAGACAAGAATAGAGTGGTACGTATTCCCAAGTGCTCACACAAGAATAATCCTGCAGAAAATCCATCCACAGATCAGTGGATCTCCCACCTCATCACACCGATCCCTAAATCACCACTAATTACCCCATATCAGCCTATAGCCGCCACTGAGCATTGCAAAAACACCTACTGCCACCACTGTGAAAAATTCAAATAAAGTCTAGAGAAATCAATGAGTGCACGGAAAAGATTTTAAAAGAAACTGAAGAGCTAAGCCGGAAAAAAATCTCGATGAATTTCAGACAGATAGCCATCTGAAAAACCAGAACCATACCCATCCAGCTATACGTGACAACAGTAGCAACAGATGCATCCCGGAAGTGACCACCACCTTTTGCATATCCTAAAGCCTAGGCTCTTATATGGACGAGAGATAATAATAGAATCAGCCCAATTACGCCATAGAAGGTACCATTTGCTTCCTTGACAAGTTACCTCTGAATAAGATTCTGACGATGAGGATGTGGCTGATGAAGATAAAATTACTCTGTTTCCATCTTAGCCAACCATTAGACCAGTGAAAAGGAATGTTCTCTTTGAGGAGAGACGTAAAAAAGAATGAATTTGACCAGTTGTATGGGCAGAGCATGCACTACCACAAAAAACTTAGAGACATCGGACAAAGCCCCACATTATCCACATCTCATCATATGATAACCCAAGACCACACCAGAAATGGTAGAATTAGGAATCATCTACATGTACATTTGAGGAGATCATCATAACACAACCGCCAAAAACGCAAGAACGAGCCATTCTCTACTTTGTTAGCAACGTGTGAATCAGCTGCAATGTAGGGTAGTCCGATCAAAAACTGAATCCTTTACGTCAACTTCTTCTTAGTTATTCATCTGTTCAATCGAATCTCCAGTAACTGTTTGTGTAAAAAATGGAATCTCCAGTAATATAAATTACTTGTTATTAGAACTTTAATTTTATATAAAAAAGCAATTCTAAATTCAAAGTAAATAAATGAATTCAATACAAATACCGACGAAAAATAGATTAAATAGATATTACCGTACGTTTAACTCGGCAGAGAGTCTTCAATCAGGAGCACATCTTCTGCTATTTCATTGAATGAATAGCGAATTTAACACATAACAATTTTTTATAAGTTTCACATGATTATATTTTTATATATATCATTTAAATCATTTTGATTGAAATTTGATTGATTGGGGTTTGAACTTTGAATAGAACAGGCTATTTCACATTAAAAAAAATTTGAATTGAAACGGTTACTTTACATTAAAAAAAAATTAACTGAACACAGATCACCATCTATCTAAAAACCAGTAAAAAACAACAATACCATTTTTTAGTTGATCTATATTCATTTAAAAGATGATAAAGGACCTTGGTCAGTATTCATATTAGAAAACGAAGGATAATGTACTTGATCAATGACATGATATTTAATGCATTGCAAACCTGCGCAGCCCCTGGGAGAACTACCTTACTTTGAATAATTGAAAACTTCCACAGGTATCACCAAAAATGTTGGAAACTTGAGGATGGGCATCAGAATCTGAAAGTAGCAAAAACGCAACACAACCAGAAACTTAAAACATTCAAATAGAGGATTGGACGAAACTATTAAAATAGAGAATTTGAGTATCATGCAATATCAAATATAGAGAATTTAATGATGCTCTGGGGTGCATCATTACTGGAGTATGGCCGGAGGCTTCGGTGCTTTTGTTTGTTCCTGTAAGCATTGTATTTTTCCTTTCTGCTAGTGGTGGTGAATCTCTCCTTCATGCCGCTTTTGGATGAGTCTTATACTGCTTATGATGGAATGCACTGTATGTGATTGAGAAATTCCCTTTTCTGATGTTTTGAATATCTCTTTCGTGCCATGCTCCATGATTGGTTTTGGAATGGGTTTTTGGATATTAATTTCTCAGGATCACTTTTTGTTGTTAGCCTCTCGCTGCAATGATTTATGATCCTTAAAGTTTTTAGTGTTGTTGGAAGCCATCACAATGTATTATTCTGATAGTAACAATCTTAGTGATGTTGTCGAGATTATATTTCTAATTTTGTTGTTTATAGCCGCTGTCATCATCCTGATCTCTATTTACAATCATCACTTTATAAATGGTCGGAGGATCAGACACTGATGTTATTCCGAATTCACAACCTTCGTCCTCTGATTCATTTTCTATTCGGTCTGGAACCATACGACTTTGGGATATTCTTTGGAGCAAAGTGTCTTCCTTTTTTACTCTCACAAGACCATGCAAAAGCTTCAGTTACAGATTTCGCAAAAGATGGTGGACCTTTCCAGGGTGCTGGTGTTGTTGCTGCTGCCTGTAATATGTCTTATCTCTCTCTCTGGTTTTTCCGGTGGGTTTCAATAGTGGTCGATATAGTTTCTTTGCCGGAAAATTTGAATTTTGACTCGTTTATCTAAACGTTTCATTATTATATTAACTTTCCTCACCTAACTATCGTCCCTGTCGATCCATAACGTCTGGCCCGATTAGACCGGAGAGGTTTCTATTTATGGTATATCGCCTGTTCAGACTCCACAAGGACCTTCATTTCTTTTTTTAAATCATTTTCCTTGGGGACGGGTGGCAACCTGCCTTTTTGGGAAGACAAATGAGTGGAATTTGGGGGCGGGTATATAACTCTAAATCTTATTTTTTCTCCTAGCGAATCCTGCCACCTCGATCTTCTTATTAATTCCTGGCTTTTCCTGACATCACCCCTCACGGCTTCGATCTTTGCCGATCTGGCTGACATCTTTTCTATCATTTCTCTGGGCTTACTTGCTCCTACACTGTCTTTCAAAAGGCATCGTCCTATGTTCAAAATATTCTATGCATGACTTATATGGCCTAACGAGGTTTTTTATTCTTTTTCTCTGTTTCTCCAACCTGTCTACGCCGCCTAAAATGGACTGTGCCAGCTGTTGGTTATATCTCTCTTGATCTTGCCACCTTACATGCTTGCGTTTCTGTACGACTATAGTCCCATATGGCGGGATCCTTTGGTCCAAAACCGAGATTTATTTCTACTAATTTGCAGAAGGTGCATAATAGGCGTGATGAGGTTGATGATATAATTATCAAGCAAGGGTTTAATATCTCTGGTTCTGAAGTGCATGGGTCCATAGGAGCGTTTTATCAGAGGCGAGGTGCTCGACGTAAGAAACGGAAGACCTGTTTTAAGACTAACATGGAGATTAAGGAGGTATGTCTGGATTTTGATGACCTTTGTAAAAGGGTATCGAGTCTACAGAAAAGAGAAGTGATCGGAAGATGGCTCTTCCCGAAGAGTTGTGAATTTGATACTGCAGCATGGATTAAAAAGAACTGGAAGACAATTTTAGGCTACACACCTATTGTCAGTGTTCTCATAAACGGTTGGTTTAGTGTTCACTTCGTTGATGCAAAGGATGTCTATAAGATTACAAGCCGAACCTGGGTGCGTGGACGTAGTTTCATGCAGCTCATTCCATGGTACGTTGGTTTCAACCCGGTTCAAGAGGCTCCCCGCAATCGCATTATATGGATGAAGTTGCCGGGCCTTCCTCTGGAATTTTGGACCATGAAAGCGCTACAGACGATTGGGGATTCTGTTGGTAAAACAAAATATATTGATCCAAGCATTATTGGGGCCTGTGATAAACGTATTGCTTGGATACTTGTGGAGCTCGAGTTCACGGGTGGTCTACCTGGTGATATTGATCTAGTCTGGGGGCACAGAAAGCATCGACAACGAATTGATTTCTGGGGCATCCCCTTTCGGTGCCTCATATGTCACCGTACTGGTCACCTCAGGGAGAATTGCCCCTATCGTTATAGGATGCAACGAGCCGATGTACCATCTCATGCCAGAAGGGTCGATAAAAGCAAGTCTCAAGATCCAATGCCTGCTCAGGAGGGTTGTACAGGTATTTCTTGTCCACATTTATCTGATGATGATGGTTTTTTTACGGCACAGGATCACTCGGATGGAGTGTTAAACAATCAGCGTGTTTTGACTCCTGAGTCAAACCACTCCCCTACATCTGATGTTCCTTCGCCGAATGCTATTGCTCATTTGGCCGATTACTCTTCTTCTGACCCTGTTCATTTGGAAACAGTAAACTACAAGGATCTCTCTGGCCCTGTAGTGCCTTCTTTCTCTTATGTTGATGATTTTGTTAAGGGTATTGGTCCGGCGGCTCAGATTCCACCCACGGGAGATCCTCCTCTTTTCCCCTCTTCAAATTTTCAGTATGGAGAGTCCTCCCACTCTATCCCAACGCCCTCATCAATTCCACACTCCATTTTAGATATACCTCCTGAATCCACAGACCCCGTCGATGAACAGGAATCTCCTAGAAACACCATAGAATCTGATTTGGAAGCCATACTAGCTGATCCAAATATTGACATTGCAGCTCTTACTGTCTTTGACAGACCACCGGCTTCGGATGCAAAAGGTCCCAGTAGATTATCTAAAGGAAAATTCAAAGCCATTTCCCTTTTTACTGGCCATGATGAAAATCTCACTGAGGTTCCGATTTCGATCAGCGATTGTCCACTCAATGACTCTCGGGCGCTTAGAGCATGCAACCCGGAACCAGAGTCAAGATGAACCATATCATTTCAATGAATATCAGGGGGATGGGCGATGCCCCTAAGACACATTGCCTTCGTGAGATTTTTTCATCAGGTGATCCTTTTATTTTTCTTGCTCAAGAGACTCTTTGTTCGCGAGAAAAGGCCATTAGGTCGTTTCTCAGTTTCAAAATGGGATGGCGGGCTGCGGCAGTGGATGCGGCTGGGCATTCGGGGGGTCTCATCGCTTTATGGAACCCCAGTATGGCCTCTTTCAAGGCATATAGGTTTTTCGGGGGTATTCTGTTGGCAGGTCATATAAGAGGCTATAAGGAATCTGTTTACATTATAAATGTATATGCCCCCTATAGGAACAAACTTCTCTTTTGGCAGCGTTTTGCTGCATCGGGTTTACTTGCTCTGCATAATCTTATTCTGATGGGTGATTTCAACACTGCTTTACGTTCAGATGAAGTCTGGGGTACACAGGCCAGATTGGACTCTCACGCTACATATATAAATGACTTGCTATATGGTTTTAACTTGTTTGATATTCGCCCATGCCCTCTGCTGCCGACATGGACCAATAAACGGGCAAGTGATCAGTTTATTGCCAAAAGACTGGACAGAGCCATGGTCCACGTCAACATAATTGATCGATGGTGTCAGATTCGATCCGATGTCATTTGCTCTAATATATCTGATCATTTGCCTATTAGACTATCATGGAAGGCGGATTCAGTGGTAAGTGGACGACCTTTTAAATTCAATCGGGTCTGGCTAGAGGATCCGGATTACACCAATCTGGTTCATAGAATTTGGGCAAAAAATTATGAGCGGACCGGTCTTGCGGGTTGGGATAGATTTCACTATAAGATGAAGTGTGTCAAACAAGCCTCCAAGGCTTGGGAGATTTAGAAAAAATCATATCTCAAGAAGGAACTGTCTGTCATTTCTGCTAAAATGGATGATATTTTCTCTTCATTTGTTTCTTGTCCTCCAGATGAGGCCTCATTGCATCTCTTACAGGATCTAGGTTCGCGGAAACGAGAAATTCTTCGCATTGAAGAGATTACATGGAGATTGAAAAGCATAATGCTTTGGTTGAAAGAAGGTGACCATAATACTAAATATTTTCATAAAACTGCAAATGCCAGACGTAGTCAAAATGCTATATGGCGCATTAGGAAGGAAGATGGCAATTATGCTTTTTCTACGTCTGATATACAAGAGGAGGCTTTCTCCTATTTTTCCAAATTTTACTCTTCTGACCTGACTATTGATGAAGCAAATCAGGCATGGGTCTTGGATCAAATGCCATCCTTTTTTGCTGATGATGACATTGGTGTTCTTGATAGGGTGATCACAAGGGATGAAGCTTTGAAGGTCCTGAAGTCTTTCAAACACGATAAATGTCCGGGCCCTGATGGATGGCCCTCAGAATTTTTCGTACACTTTTTCGATATCATGGGTGATGAGATTGTGGAGATGCTTGAAATGTTCCGTTGCAGAGGATTCATGCCGGCTAATCTCAATTCGACCTTTATCGCGCTTATTCCAAAAGCCTCGGACCCGCAGTCTTTTGGGGAATTCAGGCCCATTGCCTTGTGTAATTTGTTATACAAGCTCTCTTCTAAAATCATTGCGGAGCGCATCAAGCCGGTCTTGTCTACCAACATATCTAGGGAACAATATGGGTTTTTGGGTGGCAGGTCCATCCACGATGCGATTGCAATCGCTCAGGAGGTAGCACACTCTATTCATTCATCTAAGGAAGAAGCGCTTATTATGAAGGTAGACCTGTATAAAGCATACGACTCGGTCGATTGGGCTTTCATCCGTCTGTTGCTGCTTAAGGTTGGCCTGCCCATTCGTATTATGAGATGGATTATGTCATGTGTTTCTAATGTTCGTTTTTCTGTCATTGTAAATGGATTCCCATCGCGGTTCTTTAAAGCTGGCAGGGGTTTGCGGCAGGGCTGCGCCCTTTCTCCCCTACTCTTTATTTTGGTGATGGATGGGCTCAACAGACTATTGCATTTTGCTGAACAGCGAGGATTTATACAGGGTTTTGCTTTTTCCGATACAGTCTCCACCTCTCACTCCTTGTTTGTGGATGATCTATTGCTGTTTGGATATCTGCGCCGGAATCACTGGTTTTATATACACATTTTGTTCCGACGGTTCAAAAGTGCCACTGGTCTGGCCATCAATTGTGGTAAATCCTTCCTTCTTTTCGACTTGGGTGATGATTTGGAGATCTCATTCATAGCGGATTTTATGGGTATCACCAAACGTCATTTATCAGATGGTTTTAAATATCTGGGGTACTTTATAAAGCCATGTGGATATAAAAACAGAGACTGGACCTGGATTATTGATCGATTCATGGAGAGGATTCAGCGATGGAATCATAGATGGCTCACGATGGGAGGTAGGTACATACTGGTCCAATCGGTTCTCTCTCAATTGTATGTATTCTGGGCACATCTTTTTTTCATTCCGGCTGGCATTATCTCAAGGATAAACAACATCATATCAAACTTTATATGGGGTGGTGCCAATTTGGAGAAAAAATATCATTTATGCAGTATGAAATATATATGCTCTCCAAAGGATCGGGATGGGTGGGGTATTCTCGATTCAAGGTTTTTTAATTCTGCTCTCTTGTCAAAATCTTTCTGGCGGGCTATCACTACTCCTGGCTTATGGCATGATATTAATAAGGCCAAGTACTTACCGGATAATGCCTTACTATTGATCAGCTGTAATACTTTCTCATTCCCGTGCTTCATCTCTTACATATGGCGTAGCTTCAGACGGATCATTCCTCTATTTGCTCCCCATCTTCGGTGGTATTTTCGGGATGGGAGCCTTATTCCTATTGGTGCGGCCACCATGCATTTGCCCCATGATGTTGGCCCATCTCCTCATCTGCTCCATGCTTTAGCTTTCAGAGGCATTCACTTTTTCTCACAGACGATTTTATATTGGTCACACTCGGCGCCTATTTTCAAGACTGCGGAGCAATTGGGATTACATGGTGATGTGGGTGAAGAGTGGGATATATTCCGGGATTCTCTTCGAGGAGCGGGTTTCTGTTATGCCACGGGCGGCGATCAAATGGTCTGGGGTGGTCCTATGCGGGCTGGATCTCTTATTGTTAAGGATATTTACAGGTCCTATATCTCCATGATTCATCCTATGCAGGGTCCAAGTATATTCAAAATCTTCTGGTACCGGAATATCCCAATCAAGATTACGATTTTCGGATGGCTGACCTGGAAGAGCCGTATCCTTACCTGGGACAATTTGAAGGGACATGGTCTTCATGGTCCGGGTTTGTGTGTTTTATGCTCTGCTGATGATGAGACTATCTCTCACTTATTCTTTTCATGTCCTTTTACATTACAGATTTGGCATTTATTCAGATTTATCTTCCCGGACCCGACGTGGAGGCCCGTGGATTTTATATCCACTGCATTAGAATGGGATAAATCTCATAGTTCTTTCAGATCGCTACCTTTTTTTCTCATATGGGAGATTTGGCTCGCCAGAAACAGATGGATATTTGAACGGACTCCTTTCCAGATCCACAAGATTTATTATGCCATTAGATCTTGGATGGATGTTTCTCCCACAGTTACAAATGATGTTCCTGACAAATCTCTCCGTATTCGACCACATGACATTGTGGTCCCTGCTTTATATTTTGATGGTGCTGCTACAAACGAGACTACTGGTTGCGGAGCTTGGATCAAGATTTCTGACTCCGAATGTATTCACATCCACTGGAACGGCGGCTATGGATCCAATAATAAGGCCGAGATTATGGCTTTATGGGGTGGCTTATTTATTGCCTATGATTTACAATTACGGGTCGCGGGCATTTTTGGGGACTCGCAATTGGTGATAGGTTGGTTATCTGGTGTGGCTCATTTAGACTCCCCTTTACTTCAGGGTTGGTTGGACAGGACCAGGTCTTTGTGGCAACGGATGGGTTGCCCCCCTCTCCTTCATGTATTCCGCGAGATCAACACCAGAGCTGATAGATTGTCAAAGAGGGGTTTACAGGAAGTTTTTTGTATTTTGAAGGTGGCACATTTCAGAAACGGCAATATGATTTATATGCAGGACATTCCTCTCCCCTAAATTATATGCATATGCCTATTTTTCCTTTTTGTATGTGCTTGGTTTGTTCTTGGTTGATGCTGCAGGATTAAATATGGTAAAAATTGTCATCATCCTTCTTATCGTCCGGGGCTCCCATCCCTTTTGGTCTCTCTGCAGTCGGATTGATATACATCCAAGCAAGTATTTTTTTCTTTCTCAATCGTAAAGGATATATATTTACAAGCGAGCGTGGAAGTTTTTCTATCCTGCTCGGCCAATTATGCCTTAAGGATTTTAGTTTATATACCTTCAAGGTTTCAGTTCTTCAATATCCTGACATGCGCCAACAGCTACACAGCGTCTCTGCTATGGACTCTGCGTTTATTACTTACGCACTTATTCCTCAATGGGCCCTGGTCATGACAATTTGTGCCGTTCCCAAGAACTACAAGCGAACGTATATATGAGCAAGCGAGCGCGAATACAGGCGAGCGTGATATTCAGGCGAGCGTGTCCTCAGGCGAGCGTGTATTATCTCTATATACTGCCCATTTCATCCTATTGATCCGACCAGCATTTCTCTTACTTTCATTAGAAATGCTATATCCGAAATCATCATTTTAGCTATATCTTTTGAATCATCCCCAAAGATGCTGTCTCTTTTGTTTTATTGGTAGCGCATCAGGATCTGGAACTCATGTGATCTCACTTTCATTTAAACTCCATTTCTTGTTTTGCATATGTATACGGGTCGGATCATGACCTGACAATAGGGTTGCCTACTTTATTGACTATGCTCCAATCATGAGCAATATTCTACTGGGCAATGATGGCGGATTTCTTACTGTGTCTTATCACACAGATGAGATTATTTTGAACATGTACTGTATATATTCTTAATATATTCAGCGTTTTTTTCTCTCTGAAAAAACTCAAAAGATTTAATCAACATGTCAAAAATATTCAAATATTCGTATTGATATTTCTTTAATGTTTTAAGATAAGACTGCTCCACCTCAAATTTTCAATCATTTGGACAAGTACCTCATTCCACTGACCGAACCGTTTTTTAAGTCGTTTGTGTTTAAAAAACGATTTAATTTTAATTTTTAAATGTTCATAATTTAATATTTTTATGTCAAAAATATTAATTATGTTACCAAATATAGTATATATAACAAATTTATAATAAATGAAATAATTGTTGTAATAAAATAAATAGAATTAATTTGATATTTATTAAGTATCAAATTAAATTATTGAAAATATAAATATTTTTTAATTATAAATTTTAAAATAGATACTTTTATTTTTTTAGCCGTCCCATTCTATAGATACGGAAATAAATCTAGTTTACAGTAAAATAGTTAAAATTGTCATACTTATAGCAGTTTCAGTACATGAAGAATAATGTTTTCAACATGAATAAAGGTTTTGTAATTCCTTCAATGCTTTTTAAATTTTAAATATCAAGTATATAGTTTTTAAGGGAGATTTGGGTAAAGGAATAAATTGGATTTGATGGATATAAATACAAAAAATATATTGAAATTGTGATAAAAATATGTTGATAGTATAAGTTTATAGTGTTCAACATTTTTAATAAAGTTTTTTTATTGTAAAATTATGTAGTTTATTTTGTTTTTGAAAATGTCTTTAGAATTAATCACATAATCATTTTTTATAACTTCTATTTCTGAAACATGGTACATTTCTATCATTTATATCTGAAATTTTATACCAACTTCTCACAATAATATCGCACTTACATTAGAAAAAATAATTTCTCACAAAACTGTATCCATAGATTTTGACTAAAAAGGAAAATAAGTGTTCTCCTTCATATTAATGCCACAACACATAAATAAATAAATTCTTTTAGTATATGTACTGTGCCAAAAAAAAATTAGAACTTTCATCTAAATTTAAAAAAAAAAAAATCCCGAACTCGCAATATTATATATTAATAAAACATAAAAGATATTTTTAGATTAATTGGGCCAATTAAAAATAAATAAATGGTTAAAAGCAATATAGAGCCAAGTATGGTGGATATGTTATAGTGTAAACATTTAAACCTTAGTCCAATTAACAATAAAAAGTTAAAATTATTAAGTCTACACATTTACATGTTTTACTAATGGTGTGAAGTAAATAATGTAAATATATTTTTTACATCTTATTTCTATCTTTTTTTTATGCAAAGAATTACTAAAATTATGGTGGTAAGTTGGTAGATATGTTAATTTGTTGAGCATAAGTTATTTTCCAGTATTTAATTTTCTGACAATTTTCCTGCAGTTAAAAAATCATTGCACAAATATCAAAAAATGATGCATGAATATTGCTACCATAGCAATAAATTATGGTATAAAATATGTAAGGCTCTTATCCACACGGCACTATATTATGCAAAGGCTCATAATAAGACAATGTTTGAATTTTTTTTAATAATATTGAATTTTTTTTCAAAGTTAAATATTATAATTTGCATTGGTCAAAGTTAAATGCTAAAATACTAGTGATCATCATAAAAATAGATTGTCAGAGTCCTACCTTGGTAACGACTAATAATTATTCAATAACCGTATTTGAATTTAATTAATAAGAACATAACAAACTTACAATATAACAAGTTTCTTAACCATGGATATTACTAACTTTTAAATAGGTTTGTTTTGCTTATAATTCATTTGAGAATAAAAAGTTAAAATGTAAAATATTTTAGAAATTACATATAGCATTGATTACATAGAGCTACAATCTCCATCATATGGGGAGAGAGAGAGTGGAGGAGGGGGGGAGAAATAGTGATAGAGATGGAGGGTGGAGAGAGAAATAGTGATGGGGAGTGGAGAGTGGAGAGAGAGATAGTAATGGGGAGCTGAGAAAGAGAGACAGAAGGAAGTGTAAGAGATATGGAGAGAGATGAATGAAGAGAGAGAAGGGGGAGGGAGAGGAGAGAGGGAGGGAGTGAGATGGAATTGGAGGGGGATAGACAGGGGGTGACGAACAACGAAATAGAGAGATATTGGTAAAGAGAGGAGTGACAGGGGAGAGATGGAGAGAGAGGGAGATAGAAGAGGAGGGAAGGCAAAGAGAAGGAGAGGAGCGATAGAGGAAGAGAAATGGAAGAGAGAGAGGAATTCATAGTGATGGAAGGGGGAGAGAGGGGAGAGAAAGAAGGAGATAGGGAGGGAGAGAGTAGAGTACGAGAGTAGAGAGAGAGAGTAGAGAGGGAGAGAAGGATGTATCAAGCATAGAGAGGAATAAAATATCTTTTCACTTTCAAATATGTTTGTATCTCAATATATTTGATCCCTCTAGGCTGTTGATAGATCCGGGGTTAATATGGATCTAGGATATTATTATTTGAAACAAATTATAGGCAAATCAAGGACATTCCCTTGTGTGCGGGACAAGCCACCCACCTATCCTCACATTTTTGGTTGATAAAGTATACAAAGGAATACATACTCTATTTAAATATATGACTTTTATAACCTATATTATAGTATATAAAATGTTACTATTTTAATATATTAAATTTTTTATTAGATATTATTGAAATATACACAACATCAATTATATGTAAATAAAAAAATTATAAAATATAAAATCATTTGAAGTATAAAGTTTTTATATATTGTTTAATTAAATTTAAATATAAAATTCTTAAATATAATAATTATGAATATGAATAAAAATAGATCTTAGTTTTTAACTATTACTTTTTTTTTTTATATATATTTCACACTTATATATATAAAAATATATTTATTTCTACTTATATAATTATAGATTAAATTTGTTAATGTTTTATATTTATTAATTATATATTTTGAATATCATAATT
Source organism: Pinus albicaulis (assembly GCA_034641835.2). Taxonomy (NCBI): domain Eukaryota; kingdom Viridiplantae; phylum Streptophyta; class Pinopsida; order Pinales; family Pinaceae; genus Pinus; species Pinus albicaulis. Next base: position 14,047 of record JAXQQM020076832.1, on the reverse strand, counting down.
GTGAATATAAATATTGATTACTGATGCAGGAGCATCAAGTTCAAATTTTATTATTCATTTGTGTGAAATAGAGTGTGAGGTTTTTTAATTATTTTATTAAATATTTTGCTAAATTAAGAGAGAATAATGTAAAGGTGAGGATTATCGTATATATTATTTTAATAATTAAGGATACAAGTGGAATGGATTAGGTACATAATCTAGAGAGTAGGAATTCCATATACGGGACTTTGTTGAGTCCAAAAATAGAATAAATATAATTTAGATTTAGTTGAGATTTGTGTGGAGGAATTTATAGAATGGAGTAAATTCATTTTTATGTACAAATAGGAGAGTTGTGTAAGGAAGAATTCAAAGAGAGTGAGAATTGAGGAAGTGAGGATGTGAGAAATGATTTGAGAGCTTTTGTAAAGGGCCAAGAGCCAGGAGAGGCTCTCCATTGTAATATTTGGCCGAGGATCTCTTATATATATATATATATATATATATATATTTGTATAATCTCTCTTTCGGTTATGTATATTTGAAGTTGAAGAAAATGGAGTTTTAATGAGTTTTCTTAAGTATTTAAGAAAATAAGGAAGTTTTCATTATTTTATATGCTAGGATCTCATTTAACCCAGAATCCTGGCATCATTTTGGTATCAAAGCTTGGGAGAGAGTTGATTGATATATTATACTTTTTGTTTAAGTTTGCAATTTATATGTATGTTTATACATATGTTGTATGTGTTAAAGATTTTGAACGCAGGAGCACACAATGAATGCAACTGTCATATGAATGTAGTTGGGCATGAAGGAATGCATGCAGTGAAGCGAAACCATGGAGCTTTGGGACGAGCACACGGTAAAGCATTGTGTGATGTTATAAAAACCATGCATGGCAAAGCGGTCTTGTGACTTCTGCAAAAGAATACAGTGGATGGCGGGGAGGTGGATTCTATCTTTTGGAGGCGTCAAGCAATGCACACGAGTCGTGATCAATTTGCACGCAATACCATAGGCTAAGCGATTCAATTAGCAATTGTAGGCGAGTTACTTCATCTTTTACTGCGTTAATGTTTTCACCTTAGAGATGACAAATGCTGCTGGCAGTTCTTGTGATGTTCGAGAGTGTAGTTGAAGGACGTTGTAGACAAAGGCTCAAATCCGTGGAGAAGCGATCGAAGGGCTAAAAAAGGTGGCTTGAAGCATGATTTCCACACAAATACAATTAGCATAAAAAAGAAAAAAAATTACCAAGCCAAACTTACATACAACAATTAATGAACGGGCATTCACCTTTGTTAACGGTGCAAAGCTTTTAAATAGAGCTCTAACATTCAATGTAGTTCGAGCATTATTCACGGCTAAGAGTTATATGATTGTGGTCATTGCAACTTGTGTTCCACGGGGGCGTACTTGCGTACCTCTTTTCAGCCTTGTCTCCGAATGGCAATGTGATGCAGATCACGGATTAACATGTGTAAGGTCAAGTCTCAAAGGCGGTTTACCATTCAAGTTCCCGCATGAATCACCCAACAGGTTTGGCGCGCATCAATTAATCTGGCCTTAATTTTTATACGCATGAAACTCTGTATCTGTACAACCTGGCAGGTACATTCAATACCCTCGTCCAGATGGCAGCGTTAATCTCGCTTGGCAGTCTATGGTTTCCCGCCGGCCTAAGGTCTGCTTAACCTTTGTCATTTGATCTGAACGCAGTCGGAGAGCTCGTCGTCACGAGGCTCCTTGATTTCAGCTCGGAGTTCATAGCATCAAGATTTCTCCTGGTATCCCTGTGATTGTGCGACGGACTTAGCAGTTTCCGCCCTAACGATTATTTATAGGTTAAACCTTTCAGGTATGATGTCAAATTAGCGCAGAGATCTCTTGTTACTATGTTCGGCTACTTTTCTTATCTTTATGTTTACGAGTTCAGGGTTTTGTCTAACCCAACGAGTTTTGTCATGCAGAGTTCCTCATGGACTCACACTCGACGGCTTCGCGATTGCAACGAGTCCTGCGCTCTAACTTCCCATTTCGAGGAAAAATGTTTTCCTACGCCTTCTCATCAAATTGGGTTGTTCTAGTTAAACTCTATAACCTCCCCTCTTTCATGGGTTGTCTGAAATATTTAACACCCTTCTTGGCTAATTTCCGCGGGTACACTCTTGGTCTCAACTCCTCTTCGGGTAACTTCCATCGACTATAAGCACCAGGTTTCTCTTGGCTGTGCTCGCATCCTCCCTACGGGGAAGTTTTTCTGCGGCTCGGCTATTTTGTGCGGGACGGGTGTGACCTCTGACCTTTTTTATGCCCATCATTGGCTGTTTCACTCATATAAGTCATGGCTAAGTTATCGGTCTCCCTGTCCCGGAGTATTTAATCCTTCCGAAGGAGCTTAACATACTCTATTTCCTATCGAAATATCCAGGATTTGGTTCTATGCTGGTATGTGAGGCCTTCCCAGGTCATTTGAGGCTAGTATTGTTCGTTTCTCCCTTTAAGTTATTTAGCTAGAAAATACATAACTTTCTTATGCTTCCGGAAGCGATTGGGCTCTTATCCATAATGGATTTCTGGGTTACACCTTTATATGCGCTGATGCTCTGCATTTATAAAAAAAATGGGTTTGCGGATAACAACCGGTAGATTTGTATAATAGGGGAATGAGTGTGCCCAATTATCTTGTGTCTATTTATGTTAGTTTTGCAAGCTCTTGGTACTTTTGAACAGTTTTGAAAAGAAACTATGGAGGTGGCCATTTTGCATGTAATCTTTGTTTATAGTTTTATTATCATACATTTCAGTTTATATCAGCAATGTTCTATTTTTATGTTCTGTTATGGTTGATTCATAAGGTGTAAATATACATTCCCGTACTGATTCTTCTTGGCGAAACCTCCTGTAGCATATATTTCTTGTGCTCTTTCCTCTCTTATTGGTATTAGTTTTGTAAGCGTACATAGGGTCTGTAATGCCAGGCGCCAGTTCCGCTCGAGCTTGAGGTTTACACCAAGTAATTCTTTCCCTACCCTATACTCCAAAGTCGTTAACTTCCTACAGTGTTTAGGGTTTTTTTTATGGAAAAATGGCTATTTCGTTCTCTTGTTTGTTCTCTCGTCTCACAGCTAGCACTACTAGCCACTACGATAAATTGCTATGCATTTTGTTTTGTTCTTTTATTTCATTTACAGAAACGTTTTTACCTTACTTTCCTTATTTGCTTGCTATGAACAAAATTTCGCTATTGCTACTACAGTCACAGGAAATAACAATAAACCTTTTGACCAAAAAATAAAATACTTCTTTCTTCATTCTAGAAGCTTCAGGGTAAAGGAATACTAAAAAAAAAAGAATATTTCTTAGTTTATTTATCTACACTACCAAAGTTACTCTGTAATATTCCTTTCTTGTTTTCTTTTCTGAAATCTATACGGTAGCATCTAAACAGATTTATTTACTCTATTTGATATTGGAATTGCTTAAAAGCTAGCTCAAACCCTTGAGAAATATATTCATATATCTGCTGCATTCATTCCAAGATGCTTATACAACTAACCATATCACTCTAAATTATTTATCCAGCTAACAATAATACACAGAAAACTGAATAAATCTATTTACCAATATCACACAGCATATACTTATCTGAGTCTTAGGTAATCCTTTCTTTTCAGCTGTTGTCCTCCCAACCTTTCAAGGGAGGCTATTACGTCCTCCACTTGCCCCCTAGCTCCAGAATCTGGACGGTGCCACAGGTTAACAGTGGAGATACCTCTGCTGTGACCTCTGGATGGCCTATCCAGTCACTAACAGAAATATGATCAATCAATGGAATTCAGGAAACAAATTTCCACTGGGCCTCCCAGCTCAAGAAAGATGCTTTCCCCTTTTTCCAAAAGTTTTCAGAACCCCCACCCCTTTCCAGGATTCTCCTTTTATCCTAAAGGGGTGGGTAACTGTATCTCCCAACTGTCCCCAACCACCTCCTATTCTTAGAAACACTTTTACAACAGCTTTTTAAGGATTCCTTTTCTTTCTTTTCTTTAATTTTATTTTCTATTCTCCTATTTTAATCAATTTCGGTTAACATAATTGATTCTTGTTTACGGTCCAAAACAATGTCTCAAGTCCTACTCCAAAAGTAAACAATAATTGTCTTTTAACTAGTACCTACTAGTTAATCTTAATGAAATTTGTTACAAGCGATGGTTTGAGCACCATGGTTAAAGCGGCTATGTGAGACAATAAACCCCGTGAAGAAGTAATCAAGGGACATTGAAATGGTGAGGACACATGGTTAGAGTAGCTAAGGGATGCTGCAGAGACATAATGGGTGAGGTTGAATCTTAAATAACAGTCTTGTGACATTGGTTGAATGTGCACAACGTTGAATCATGATACTTTGATTGTAATGTATCACACTAGCACACAAAGCCAACTGCAGAGTTGTTATGTCTGCTTTGTCAAGAATGAAGATTGGTATCGTACCGGTTCGGAAAAATTTAATAGTGGGTTTTAGTGGGATGATATGAAATTCGGTTTTAAACAAATGGACTATGTTTTACATGTGATTCCATTTTTTTTACATAATCATAATAATCCTTTGAGGACTCAAAAAACATGGTAGTGTAGATTGCATGTGCAATGCAATGTTTTACTGGAATTGCATACCAAGTTTGATGAATTAATCAATTACATGTTGTATGAAGGATAAGCTTGGCCTTAAATTAGTGTGATGATTTATACTTGCAGCAGCTTCAAAAATAATGCAACATTTTCTTCTAGATTAATGACTTGTATGAAGGTGGAGTTGGGCATGAATTTAAGCCTATCAAAAATATGAATTGAAGTGGTGCAGCGGAATTGTGAGTCAAGGGAAATGGTATGAATGAGCATGTTTTGTGTTGACATTTTGGGTTTTTCTTAACCAAAATCAAAATTATAAATAAGTATTTTTGCGGAAATGATTTATATATATGTCAACATGATGTTCAAAATTAAAGTGAAAATGTTGCAAATGAGGAGGTATAAGGTTTTATCACACAGTAGTTTTAAAGAAATTTAAGTTTTGCTTAAATGAATAGAAAGGGAGAATGCACAAATCCTCGACGATATAGAGAGAAACATGAATTTTCATGTGAGAAGTTTTATTATGCATAATGTGGGTTCTCGCAGTTTTGGTTAAGTCATTTTCTGACCAAAGCTTGTAGTTAGCAATGGGAGAATTATTTTGGTTTGTGTTTTAAGATTGTAAGACATAATTGCTTGATGTTGTAGAATCTTTATTTTACCATCATGTGGCGGCATTCAGGATGAACATGATGTATGCGTTTTACATTATTCATCGAAGAAATTGAAAACATGAATATCTTGTTATACGTACATAGGTGAAGATATGTTAATGATGTACCAATTATAATGTGCAGTTGTGTGGTGCATGAATGTACAGGTGAGAGATGGAACAAGATCACACAAATATCTTGAAGGTAAACTGATATGTTTTCTTTTAACTCTGATTTGAAGATGATATTTGCAGAGTTCAGGTTGCAGACAGTTGAAGATCTCAACAAAAGAAGTTCACAGTTTTAAAAAGTGGCGATGAAGGAGACTAGTAATAGTTTCTGAATGAAGGCAAAGCATGGAGCAGAACCTTGAATAATTCCAACAGAGATTGGAAAAAGGGGACAATTGTGTTCTGAAAAATTTTAGATGAGTTGAAGCCTAGAGGGAGTAGAGAGGATGCTCAAGAGGTTCCAGAGAATAGAGAGCTAGTGCTCGCCAAAAGTCTAAGTCCGGAGAGAGGAATGGTGAAGTAAGTGGTAGTAGGGCGGACTTTCTGTTGCAGAGGCTTTAGTACACCTCATGGTGAATGAGTGAGGAACTCATGAAGGTAAAGCAAAAGATGACTACTGAAGGTCATTGTAGAGGTTCTGAAGAAGACCATAGTAGAAGAAAGGAGAAGGAAGATGCCAAGGAATATTGCATGAGAGTGTGTCAAGAGTAGATTGACAGAGAAAGAGCTGAGATAAAATTCCGTCTTGAGTTGTTGATGGAAGTGTTACAGAGAAGTGAAGTAGACCAGAGATATGGATGGAGTATGAAAAGGAATGTCAAATGGCATGGATTGCAGGTGCAGTGCGAGCATAGAGTGAATGTTCAATTCAAGGAAGAGTTACTCAGTTTAAATGAGTATGTAAAGAAAGATTTGTTATGTGAGCCATAATATGGTCCATTTATTTCTGAAAGTAATGGTGTGAAAAAAGAAAAATCTACAGAAGAACTGAATCAAATGAAGGATTCAGAGCAACAAGGAGATATAATGGCTGAAGCAACAAGTGAGACTACAAGGTCTTATGTTTTTAAGACTAATGATTTGTGTGTGATTGTGGGTAACATCACATGATATTGAATGAACTTTGAAGTTTTTTAAGGAGAAGAAGTTGAATCTGAAATATTTTCAGAATGATGTTGAGATAGCAAGATCTCAGAAAGAAATGAAGACAAAGGGGTCTCATGGAAATATTCAGCAGAATATTGAATCAAAGGAAGAAGGGCCATCTGATGATTGGTCAACAAGAAGTGAAGTTATGGAAAGCTATGTAAAGTTTCCAAGTTCTACTCCAATTGAGATTGTTGAGTTATATAGAAAGTTAGATCTTCAAAGAAGGAAGTTGTAAAAGCAAAGGATCTATGCTCAGGGTAAGCTACTGAAAGAGAAAGACAAAGAAATTGTCCTGAATAATAATTAGGAAATAGAAGATAAGGATGTAGGAATGATTCAGCAAATCGAAGAAGTTCATTATTGTGAACCAGAACAGGGAGACATTCTTGAAACTGGTGATGTGGAGGAGGGACTAGTTGACAATCTCATGGAGGAGTTAAATCAGCATACTGATGTGCTGATGGAAGAAGAAATTTCAGAGCAACATACTGACATGTTGCCAGAGAAGAAAGAGGCACTGAGGCCTTATGTTTTTTATTTTAATAATTGTTTTGTGAGTACAGGTTTCATTGCCGTTGCTGGAGAAGATCTATTGGATAGAGAAATTAGATTGATAAGGAGGATAATGATGAAATTATCCCAGAAGAAGGTAGCAACAGTAAAACAAAGAAGAAGCAGCAAGAGGAAGACAACAGAAGACTGTGAAAGTGTAGCCAATGGGGCAATGGGACATAAAGTGTGGAGACATGGAGAAAAACAACAAACAAAAGCAACAACAAATGGAGACTTGCAGCACAAGATATGGGATCCAAGAAGGCAAAGATCCGAAACACATGATCAGGGGATCATGGTTAATTTCAACCTTGGGAGTCTGATGCAGGAGCATCAAGCTTAAATTTTATTATTCATTTGTGTGAAATAGCGGGTGAGGTTTTTAAATTATTTTATTAATTATTTTTCTAAATTAAGAGAGAAAAATGTAAAGGTCAGGATTATTGTATATATTGTTTTAATAATTAAGCGTATGAGTGGAATGGATTAGGTAGATAATCTAGGGATTAGGAATTCCATATACGGGACTTTGTTGAGTCCAAAACTAGAATAAATCTAATTTAAATTTAGTTTATATTTGTGTGGAGGAATTTATGGAATGAAGTAAAGTCATATTTATGTATAAATAAGAGAGTTGTGTAAGGAAGAATTCAGAGAGAGGGAGAAGTGAGGAAGTGAGGAGAGTGTGAAAAATTATTTGAGAGCTTTTGTAAAGGGCGAAGAGCCGGGAGAGGCTCTCCATTGTAATATCCAGCCGAGGATTTCTTATCTTATTATATATCTGTATAATTTTGTATAAGCTCTCTTTCGGTTATGTATATTTGAAGTTGAAGCAAATGGAGTTTTAATGAGTTTTCTTAAGTACTGAAGAAAAGAAGGAAGTGTTCATTGTTTTATATGCTGGGATCTGATTTAACCCAGAATCCTAGCATCAATTATTTAAAATTTTTATAAAGCATGAATATAAAGTATTTTTTATTCATTTTAATTGAACTTGAATTTTTTCTTACTTCTACTTTGTATTACTTAATTTTAGTTAATAATAATAATAGTAATTATAATAATAATAATAGTAATAATAATAATAATAATTATTATTATTACTATTATTATTATTGTGATTAAAATATTTCGTTGAAAATTACATCAAAGTAATTTTCAACGAACCAGCCAATGTCGTTCATCATCAAATGAACCACACTTGCTGGTTGCATCCACCAAATTTACTTTGATGTGATTTTCACCAAAATATTTAATCCCAATTTATGCATCACAGAAGCCAAATTCCTATTATTATTATTATTATTATTATTAAAATATATAAAACTTATTCTTATGTTTTATTATTTTACTAGTTTGTAACATCTATGGTAACGCAAATTTTTTTAACATTAAAACATTTATACCATGTGTTATTAAATACAAAGGAGAAGTGTAAGTAAATGTCATGTGTTATTAAATAAAATGGAGAAATGTAACTTTATGTTGTGTAATATAAGGTTGATATATGAAAATTTACCAAATAATCAATAATAAAGCATATTCTAAATTAAAATATTTTAATGATAACTTTGTATAAAATACTAATATATCAATAAAAGTGTATATGTGTATTGAAAAAAAAAACAATCAACTATAAATATTATATGTAGATTGGAGATATAATTAAAAATAATATTTTAGGTTTTGTGATTAATTTTTTTAAGTGGTTTATATTCTGTAAACTAAGTACTGTGATTGACTTTTAATCTAAAATTTGAATTTTTTCCAACTTTATTGGTAAAACAATTTTTTGTTATAAACTTATTTTCATTTATCACTCATTTAATTTATATGGTTAAATTAATTTATTTAAAGTTGATGTATAATTTTTTAAATTATAAATCACAATGAATCTCTCTTGTAAGTAATATTCCTTTAAAATGTCATGTCCATTTCCATTATTTTTATTGACACATCATATAAATATTTTAATCTTTAGAAATTTTTTCATATTTGAATATTCCTATATAACAAAATTAAAATTAAAATATTAATATAATGATTTATCCCAATAAAAAGACGAATATAATTTCGTTTATATTTAATATAAAATCAAACAATAATAAAAAATTATTAATTATAAAAAATTTATTTTAATATCAATTATAAATAAAATAGTTTAAGAACAACACATGCAAATAAAATTTAAAATTTTTCAATATAAATTAGTTGTAAAATTTCAATATATATAAAATACATTTAAAAAAGTTTAATATATTAATTTCAAATTTTTTTTTAAAATAATTTAATATACTAAATTTTAAAACAATATATACTAACTTTATTAAATATATTATTTAGAAATAATGCAATGATAATTTAATACATTTACACATTGATCGTACATTGGAATCAATTGGAGACACAAAAATTACATCTATTCAACTAGTTCTATAAAATGAATGAATCAATATAAACTTTTTAAAGGATGAGTTGAAATATATTACACATCAATATTAAACCAGATAAAAAGATTACAAAGAGATGTACTAAACCATTATTTTTTTTTAAATGATAAAAAAACGAATAATATGAATATTTATAAATTAAAAATAAAGAATACTAATCAAATATTAAAAATATAAATATAAATATAATTATAATCAATAATTACATATAAATGTATATGATCAAAATATATAATTACATGATTTATTTAATGGAAAACTTCTAAAAAATAAATGTTATTAAACTTAATTTGGTAGCATAAACATAAGGTAAAAATACTCTTACACTTTTCTCCACTCTAGCATCTAATTCCTTCACTCTAGCCCAACACTTTCTTCCATTATAGCACCTAATTTATAATGCATAGTAAAACAATTAACTATAATTTTTAATGCACAGTAGAATCATCAACTATTTATAGTGTTATCACAATTTTAGTCAATAATTTTTAAAGCGCCAACAGTTTCACTGTTAGTGTCAATTGGTAATAATTAAGGTTAAAACACTCGAAGATAGAATATCAATGTTATTGTAAGTTTTGAAAATAAAAAATTTCATGGCATTCACTATAACAACGCATATGTGTAAAAACGGGCCAGTTAAAACTCTAATAACAGGAGTATCAACGCCAAAGGGATTTTTTTTTTTTTTTTTTGTCACTAGGTCCAATAATATGTTGTTTGAGAACACGCCGGTAATGTAAGGTCTATTTATCAACCGAAGGTTTATGAGTCAGATGGTGAGTTTAAGTGATGAATTTCTAGGGTTCTGCTGCCAAGCGGTAATGGGCCAGTTAAAATATCATGATTATACGATAAGATTTTTCAAATCACCAGTCAGTTCATTATAATCTTTATAATCTAACACGTCCTGAAATAATATATCCATGAAATCATATGGTAGGATTCATAGTACACATAATTCTATTGTTTTATTGCAATGGTTGTCAAGTGTGATACTACGCATTAGGTTTTTCTTGATTGTGACATTAATTCACTTTGATTAGACATATGTTTTCAATTTTTTTTTATCTTTGCTATGGTTCACTATAAGATTTATTATTGTTTATTTATTTTAATTATTTTAATTTGAATTATCTGTTATCTAATTGACTAAAAACTTTCACTTGTTATTCCAAAATGCCTAGATTTTATCACCATTATTTGTACTGTTATTACAAAAACATTCATATTTATGTTGTAGGTCTTGTACTTTATCTGGAGTCCTTTATCTGAAGAAAAAGTTCTTTCACGTCATAGAGAACGTTTCTACACCCAGCCTAGTCACTACTCAGTGTTTAAGACATAATTTTAATTTTTCCCTCAAATTCAAATGTTGTGCATAATATTGTTTGGTTATAATGATTTCTGGTACGAATCAAGAAAATAAAACACCAAATACTAGTTTCCTTGTAATATGTAAATGTGACTAAGACGCTTAATCACTAAATTTTGGACAGTGGGCATACACTTCTATTAGTTTATCGCTGGTGCTCTGATTAAAATCTGAGTAGCTTTTGGTTCAAAAATATTCAAAATTTGGAAATAGTACAAAATCTATAATATATATATATATATATATATATATATATATATATATATATATTTAAGGAGCAATAACAAAAAACGGAAATAAAGACAAAGTTATAATAATATATATCCTATTATAATGCATTTTTTTTTTTTTTTTTTTGTAAAGGAGCAATAACAAAAATGGAATTAAATACAAATTTATAATAATATATATCCTGTTACATCTTATATAAAGACATTGAAAATATTATAATGGTGTAGCGTTATAATATATTTAAAAAAACATACGATATAGTTAGACTAACTCTATATTTCAATTTGTATATATCCATATAGCTGATTCTAATTGAGAAAGGGAAATGTAATATTACCCTCTAAACGTCCACGCTTCATAACTATTAACTTTGTTATCAACCCATTTCATGAAGGTCCGCAACATATTAATTCATTCATACAAGGCCCCACACCATTCATCAAACATATGTGGGCGCTTTTTACCTTTAAAACTTTCCACGACACTTCTATAATAGATTGCATCAACGTATATAACTTACACGCCTAGAATTTGGTTAACAACCATTCCTCTTAAATCAATTGTTGGACTGATCTATTGGTTAGTGATTCATTGCGCTCCTCTCAGATAACCGTCACCGTCGATCTTCGTTTATTAACCCCTTCACATTTTCAATCTACAAATGTCGTCGAATCTCCATAGCCTCCTATCGGACGGACATAACGCATATCGCGTTATTTTAGTCTTCGTGAGTTAACTCTCAAAATTTACGCGACGTGAATGGTTTTCTAAAACCGCCCGAGGCCACGTGTCAGGCAAGGATCCTAACCATGTTTTTTTTCCAAAATTTGTTTACCGCTTTGCCACAGCGTGACACCGCCGGTGTTGAATCCTCAAACCGCCTTTAGTGTGCACACTTCAGGGTTCCACCGTATCGACTCACGGTTCCACTTCCAATACTAATTCGCCTTCAACCTTAACTTCATTCTAACTCTTGCCACAACAACTTCTCTTCGGGGCGGGAGCTCTCATCGCTCTACATAGAACTACACTCATTGGAACATCCACACCCAGCTATTTCAAATTGAATGTTGTTCAATCAAACTTAATCTAGGACTGACTCACGCATTCTCATACAGCTCCAATTACCCTACGCGCAGAATCGATTGACACCCATATGTAGTCGATTCACTCCAGAATGCCTCCAACCTTGATACGTATAAAACCTCTTATATACCTAGTCATATGCAGAATTACATTTTAATTCCCAATTATAGAACTCTTGCTACAACGTTTTCTTCAACATGATAGATCTCATCGATCTACACGGAACTTCCATTCCTTATGCTGGTCGATCCCAATGGAATTGGAAGACTTCCATTAAATTAACTACGTTTTCTGGAACATGATACAAATTAGTACCAATAAATATCCAAGGGGTTCCTTGACCCTGAATATTAACCAATTAAACAAAGTTCAAGACTGAAACCAAATATACCAATAGCCAGGGATTTACTGCCCTTCACGAGAATCGAATTCATCTGTACAGGACTCACTAATTGAGTATGCGCTCTCAATTTCATAACCAATCTTTCAATACTAGACATGATTTCACTTTGTTTCTTATATAATTGGGTTAAGGGAATTCGAATTCATTTACGCGGGACTTAAACCAATCAAGGCACATAAATTTTAGAATACAACATCGACCAAAAGGTTGAGTTCTTCAATGACACACAGGATTCATCTAACCAGAGTTTAAACCAACAATATCCATACAATGCTGACCCAAATTATAATCTATATTCGGAGCTGCATTTCCCCAAATCACTAATTTGAAACCATATAAATAAAACCCACAAGTGTTATTCAATGCGGAGGCTCTTTTCACACCCCATGGCTAAACCATATTACAACCCATTCATGGTATCGAATAATCATTCGATTTTGCAATTAACTCTGTTAAGAAATCCAAACGCACATTATACAACTTTGCCCAAGACCCAATTTATAACATAACTCCATGATCAGTCGTCGCACATTTAACATAATATATTAACATTACTATCGACCAAACCATTGCATTACATTTATCAATACTTTGGGCCCACGGTACTTACCTCACCATTAATCTTCGTCCATCACGTGCAATGCATCATCGTCAGATCTTGACAGTAGTAGATCGGACAGGTAACATGGATATCATGTTCCTTTTCGTTCCGTGCGTTAACACCACAAAAAAAATGCGATAAAAACAGTTTTACAATACCGCCTGTGGACGTGTGTCGAGCCAAGACACTAATCACGTTCTTTTTCGCAAAACAGCTTACAGATTATGAATTGCGCGAAACCCACCAATCTTCAACCCTGGTTTCACTATTCTCCTCATAGTTCCGTCCTTCCAACTCAAGGTTCCGCATTAGTCCATTAACACTTTAATATCAAATTTAACTTTACTCCACGCAAACTTAGGTTGGGCTCTACAGTTCTATGTTAAATACATTCTCTGTGTTTACACATTCCTATCCACTGATCATCACATTTTTAATTACTCTCCCCGAAAAGTTTAGACAGTCCTTTGTGCCTACATTCATATGTCGACTCTAGCATAGGATTTCACTCCTACTGCATATATAATTCAGAACCCTTGGAAAGAGTCAAGGTCCTTCTTCGGACAGTGAAACCAGAATTCAAATTACCATCAATGCTTTACACAGGGGATTACTACTCACAAACCTTGGTTACCCATACCTTCATGAAGAGCTAGAGCAGTCCATAAAGGCAATTTCAATCATTTTATACCATAGATTTCTTATGTAGCCGCTCATAGAATTTGACATCTTCACATAGGATTAGACCAATATTACTCATACGGCTCAAAAGTCAATTCCCACACATATATGTATACGGATTCCAAATTTACCTTTATCATTCAACTCAAACACAGAACTTCACATTTCTATAATTACATTAAGCGGCATGTAATAGCCATAATAGCTATCCATAGACATTTCCAACATCACATTGCAA
>JAXQQM020068583.1:0-74718 GCA_034641835.2 Pinus albicaulis | reverse complement strand
ATTCCTACATTTTCAGTTGATCCTATATTTGTAGATACTGTAAAAAAATTGGTATTGAGCGAAATTGCTTCATCCATCAACGCTTTAGCTACTGTCTGTGACCATCCTCACTGCTCCAAAACCTTCTGTCAATTTTCCTCACAACCCCCAAATCCACATGGCAATATTGAAGAAGATAGAAAGAGAATAAATATGATTAATTTTGTTCCAAACAAAAGTAAGTCTGAAGAAGGTTACACAAGGACATGTTTCTTCAACATCCATGAAGAAATAATTATTCAGTCAACACAGCAAAATAGTCACCAGGGTTTAGGATTTGTTGATGGATTAGCTATTCCATCTTACAGAAAGAATCCTAGAAATAAAATTCCGAAGCATGTAGAGATTCCTTCAGACAGTGAAATTATTGCATTCTTGAAAATCTATAAAGGAATCAGTCCATATGATCCTGAAGATCAATGGAAGAAGAAAATGTTCAATTGGGACATTTTCACTCATAAATCTGAAAATAGGTATGTTGAAGAACTTAGACTGCTGCCTAAAGAAGAAAGAAAAACCTTCAACAACCAGAAGAATGAGGAATGGAAAAATTGGATGAAATCCAGAAACCAATGGATTTCTTTTTATAAATGATATTATCCTTCCTCAAATCAGATAGAAGAATCCTTAAGGAAAGTTTCTTAAATCAGGCTAGACAGCAAAGGATTCAAGATGTTGATAACTTTGTAGCAGACAAGATGGAATCAAATCCTGTTACTATTCCATCTCCACTTGTGATTCCAGAATTTTCTCCTAAAATTCAGAACATGCTATCCAAGCCCAATCTTCCTAGAGATTTACAGGCCATAAGGACAAAGGGAGAAAAACTGGTAAGGGATATCTGCAATTGTTTGCAGGTAAATATGATTAGATCTAGTTCCCCTCCAAAGCATAAATGGGAACTTTTTGATGGTCAGATCTATGAGACAGACAATGATTTTCCTCCATGGAAAAATTTTGTTATCAGAAAAAATGATGGAAAAATATTTAAGCTTTTTCCCATCCAGACAGAGGATTCTGTAAAAGACTCTATCCTTGACACAAACTGGACAAACCTTTCACTTTCCAGTTTGGAAAAATATTTAAGAGATCGGCATAAATCCATAGAAGAAATGAATAACATTCTAAAAGAGATGATGAATAGAATGTTGCAGAAGCAGGATTATGCTTTGGTTTGTTTAAATGATAATATCAATACCTTAGCAGAAAATGATAAGCATATAGCTGAAAGCCTGGATAAAATTAGAATATCCATAGACAGAAAAATCATTGATGCAGCTGTAGTGCATGGGAAGGAAATTGTTAAGGTAAATTCAAGTCTTGATATTATCAAGAAACAAGTTTTAAATGTTTCAAATTCCATTGATTCATTAAAGAAGAAGCCTTCCTCTGATACATATAAATCCACTACTTTGTTTATTGAGCCTTCTTCGCAGATGCCATACACCATATCTGGTTCTGTATCAAGTTTGATAAAGCAGCCTGTAGAAATTGAATTTCCCAAGCCAGTAATTTCTTATCCTTACAGTCTTTTTGCTGCCCCCAGTTACTTTGGCCATCTAAAATCAAACCCCATAACTTCCTCTCAGCCTAGTTCTTCAACTAGTTCTTCTCTCAGAGATTGGATCAAGAAACAAAAAGCAGAGGAGGAACATCCAAAAGAGGAAGAGTCACTGGAAAAATGGTATGATGAAAAGAAAAAAGCGGACACAGGTCTGCATAAAATAGAGATAGAAGAGGAAGAACCCTCTTTAGAAAAACTTGAGGAATATGTACAGAACTTCTCTCCTCAAGACAAAATTCAGTTTGGCATCCCGGAAGACAATACAGTCCATGCAACCACATCCAGATCCACATGGAACTCTACTTGGTCTCCTGCCCCAGATAGAAGACATTTAATGAAATCAGAATATCATAAGGATTGGTCTGCATCATCCACTTATTCGTGGAATATTGATAATTTTACTGAAGTAGAAGTTTTGTCCGTAATGCATTCTATGCTTGCTTGTTACAGAACTTATTTAGCTGATGATATTGGCCCCATTAATTCTACCAGAAGAATTATTGGTGGTTTTGAAGGATCTTTAGATTCATGGTTGAAAGCTAAAACCTTAAAAGATCCTACTTTGTTAGCTACATGGGAAAATTCACAAGTTCTGAATGTAGATAGCACTATCTATATGGATCCAATCACATCTCTGCCTGTAAATAATATGATTGGTTGTTTACTCTATGGCATCACTGTGAATTTCATTGGTTTTCCACAAATCAATAATGATTTGACTGCTATCACTTTAGTTGCTATGAAACTCCATTATATGTAGCATTTTGATGAATACTTTAATGAGTTCTTACATCGATTGCACACTCTGTCTCCTGAACTCATTCTTGTGTCTAAGTGGAAAGAAATATTCATCTCTTCTTTACCATTATGGGTTTCACAAGCCATAGTCACCAAGCTGCCAGGAAAGATTGGTGATTACAAATTTGGTGTAATCAGGCAAGCAGTCAAAGCCATAATTGTTGAGCTCTGCTCGCAAATGAAGATTGCTCGAGCCGCAACAAATCCCAAAAAGCCACATGGCTGTCAACAATTGTGCAAGCAATGGCATCTTTTTTCCCCAAAAAATTCAGAGGGGAAGGAACGGAGTACATATAAAAATTAAAAAAAGTACTCTTCAAAGAATTTTTCAGGCAAAAGAATCATTCATCAGAAAAAACCCAAAGATTATAAGAAAACACAGCTATACTCCAGGAAGAAAGAAGTTAAATGCTACCTCTGTGGAAAGAAAGGGCATATTTCCCCAAATTGCCCAGATCTAGAAAAAGACAAGAAAGGAAAGTCAGATAAAGGTAAAAAGAAATTTTTTTACAAAAACAAATCTGGTAAGGTCAATTATATGAATTTTCCTTATAGCTGTGATGAATTAACTAGTGAAGAAGAATCAGATAATGTAAATAGGTTTGATTCTGATACTTCTGACTCTGATCAAGAATACTACAATGATCCACATTGTGAAGAATGTTTAAAAGATAATTGTGATTGCAGTGACCCAGATGATTGTCAATGCCATTCCATAAATATGATGAAGCAATCAGAGGCAGATGAACAAACAAGGAATTTGTTCACTCAGATGATGGCAGCTACAGATCCCCAGCTGAAAGACATGTATAAAGAATTGATACTTAAGCAATTGAACTCCAGACCATCAAATCAGAATAATCCCAACAAAGGATATGTGCCACCAGCTTCTCTCTTTTCAGTTGAAGCTTTGACAAGGCAATTCAGACAAGAAGATTTTGGAGAAGACCTTCCACAGACATTTCCCAGTATTCACAGAGCAATCAAAGAACTAAGAAAGACAATAAAAGAGAATAGGAGACTTTGCATTGAAAGTCATCAGGACTGTCAGCTCAGAAAGATGAAGGTTGAAAATGAACTAGGAACCAGTTCAGCCCAACCTGTTTTCTCAGGCCAGACTCAAAATTATATTTATCATCAGAAGCCCTTTAAAGGAGTGGAAATTCATGAGCATCATTCTGATGAAGAAACAGAAGATGATCGAAGTGGTTTAGGCTGCAATCAAATTTTTGGAGATGTAATGTACTGTATCAAATTAAAGGTAAGGATAGGTTCAAAAATTGAATATTGGAAAGTTCTTATGGATACTGGTTCCAGACTTAATATTGTAAGTGATACAGTAATAGAGTCTCATCTCAGAAGACCTACTATTTGTCCAAAAGTCACAACAGGTAGTGGTGATATCAGAACCACTTCAGAAGCCCCAGATGATATATTTTTGACAGATTCAATAGGAATCAAAGTTGTTTTTCCCATTGTTACAGGAATGGATTGTGCAATGTATCTAGGGACATCTTTCTTTCAGAATTTCCAAAAACATGGAGCAAAGTTTGACCTGCATTCAAGGAGATTCGGCTACTTTCTGGAGCTTGAAGGTAAAGAACTATTTTTCCCTTTCATCAATTCAAGTTCTTCTAACAGAATAAAAAGGATTGAAAGATTGGAGAATTTATTAGCAAAGATGGAAAAGAAGAAAGAAATCCTCATAATTGATGAAAATCTTGAGCAAGGGAAATTTGATAAAGAAATAGCCAATCTCAAGAATAAGTTTTTGGAATGTTGTTCGGAGGATCCCAATGCTTTCTGGCATGTGCACAAACATGAAGTAGAGCTACCATTGAAGAAATATTTTAATGGGAAGCTCAGAAGTTCAAAAGCCATCCCAATGAACCAGGAGCAGATGATTCTCTGCAAGAAAGAGATCAAGGATCTCTTACAAAAAGGGTTGATCAGAAAAAGCAAGAGTCCGATAGCCTGTTTTGCATTTTATGTTAATAAACATGCAGAGATAGCCAAAGGAAAACCTAGGCTAGTAGTAAATTACAAACCTTTGAATAATTTACTGGACTATGATGCTTACCCACTTCCAAAGCCATCTACCATCTTGGCACAAATCTCCAGATCAAAGATCTTTTCTAAATTTGATTTAAAGTCAGGATTTTGGCAGGTGGGAATTAAAGAATCTGACAAGTGGAAAACTACTTTTTCAGTCCCTAAAGGCCATTTTGAGTGGAATATAATGCCTTTCGGACTGATAAATGCTCCTTCAGCCTTCCAGCGCATCATGGATGAAACCTTTGAAGGTATGGAAGATTTTCTTAAAAAGTATATTGATGACATTTTGGTTCATTTAGAAGATATTCCTGCTCACATAAAACATTTGAAGTTATTTCTCCAAAGAGTTAAGGAAAAAGGAATAGTTCTTTCTGAATCTAAAATGAAGTTATTCAAGACAATGATAGATTTTCTAGGTTACAACATACAGTTTGGCTCCTACCAGGTAATCCAGAGAAGTCTAGATTTCATTGATAATTTCCCGGATGAAATTTTGGATAAAACCCAATTACAAAGGTTTCTAGGAAGCCTTAATTATGTTTCCAAGTTTCTTCAGCATTGTGCCCAAGAAAGAAAACTCCTGAATCAAAGATTGCAAAAAGAGCCCATCCCATGGAATGAAGAATGCACCAGAGCTGTCCAGAGGATTAAAGAAAGAATTCGCAAGATCCAGCCTTTAAGTCCAATTCAAGAAAATTGGAAGAAAGTGATCTTGACAGATGCAAGTAATATAGGTTTGGGAGCTGTTCTCTGTCAAGAAAATCCAGAACAAGCAAAAAGTACACTAGAAATCTGCCAATATGCTTCTGGATTATGGTCAAAAACTCAAAATAATTGGGCAAGTCTCAAAAAAGAACTCAGAGCAGTCTGTTTAGGAATTGAGAAATTCAAAGACTTTGTGATCTATACAAAGTTTCTAGTAAAAACTGACTATCAAGCATTAAAGTTCGCCATCCAGAAATGTGATTTTGAAGATGCTGCCATGGTAAGATGGATGATGACCCTTAGTCAATATAACTTTGAAATAGAATTCATTCCTGGCCATAAGAATTCCTTTGATGATATGTTGTCTAGAGAATTTTTAGAAAAGAATTCTATTCATTCTCTATCTTGTAATTTCATTAGAAGATCTGAGGATTATATTGAAATAGAAGTTGTTCATGGATGGGTCAGATATGAAAATATCAGTAGTACCAGTCTTCTAGATCATGATGATGACGGGTATCCAATAAAGGAGATAAGATGGAGAGAAGGTATTCCCAATCTCTGGACTTGGGATGATCAAGAAGTTGAAAATGATTTGGCCATTCAAGAGCTTGATTACTTGGTTCACATTGGCAACATATCTTATGAAATCTTTCATGAAGATGATAACAGAATTGGAAATTGCAGATTAAAAATCAGAAGGTTTAATAATCCTTTCAGGAGAAACAATTTTGATCCGAAAAGACAGAAGACTGCCTTTTTCCAAATGATGAATTTGGAAAATATTTCTTCTAAATTTTTCTATCATCTCCAATTTGATTTCAGCTATGAAGACTGGCCAACAAACAAAATAAATCAAGAAGATTCTCTTCTAGATTGGTTTGAAGGATGGTGGAAGATTTACGGACTTAGTGGTATTCTTACAATGCCTTATCAACTCACCACACTGAAGATTGATGGATTCTCTGCACCCGGCATGCTTCAGACAAGAGTTCTGTACAAGACACTTAAAGATCTGATTGAACTAGAGGATATTGCTTTTTTAAATGCTTTGAGAAGATGTGGTCATACTCATTGGTTCGTAGCCCAAAGGATCAGTACAAGACAGCTTGCTCAGAGTACCGATGGAACTCAAATGGAGTACAATGATTTCCATCAACAATCAGATCCCGATGCCAATCCATTTGAACAGATAAATTTCCTCCAACTGCCAGAAGATCATGAAAGTAAGATTTGGGAATCAGAAAAGGAAGTGACAGTTCAATACTTTTCCACCTATCTAATAGGTCATTTCCGACATAGTTACTATACACCTCCACAAGTTGCATTCTTTGTACTATAAAGTCTTTCTAACCGACAATGGAGTTAGACGTTTCTTTCATGGGTTCTTCGTAAAAGAATCTCCATTTTGTACACACACTTACACTTAGTACATAGGTATGTCACGGAAGCTCTGCGCGGATGTCACTTCGGTGTTACCCGAAAGCAATGCTTCCTGACATTTTACTTTCTGTCATGTAATAATGGTAAAGATTTTGATACCCTTGCACGGGACTATCAAATCTATTTTGGACGATTTACTTTAAGTTTCCTTATGACATCCGTAAAAGATTTTGATACCCTTGCACGGGACTATCAAATCTATTTCGGACGATTTTCTTTAGGTAAAGAGATGACCCAAGATTTGATATGCGGGCACGGATGACCAGATGAGAATCTTTACTTTTGAGTCATGAGTCTCTCGGATGTAGAAATTCTTTGGCTATTTAAGAAGATCTGGGGCCAAAGAGAAAGGGAGGGATTCTAATTCCCAGAGTCTGTGAGTGGGCATCTTCGAGTACCAAGGCTCTCTATGTGCTTAAGTTAATAGGGAAGAATCTAAAGTGGGGTTTGCCTTTTTGGGGATTTGAGTGATAAGGAGTGAGGTTCCCACAAAGGTGGGAGAGAGTCCTATCCTTGTGAGGAGGCCTTGTATGAGGTGGAAATCCACACCAAAGGAGGGAGTCCATGGGATATTTACCAACCACTCCCAATGACCTGTCCGAGGTGGTTAGAATGGAACTTCCAATTTCTATTTTAAAAAAAACATTCCATGAACAAATTATGCTGCCATGACCGATGAATGCTTAATTGCTGCCAGGCGTCTGTTAATTTTTCACGTGTGGGGAGTGTAACTGGCTACTCATGCTAAAGAAAAAAAAAGGGTTTTGACAGTCCTGCTAAGGGAATTGTCAACAAGAGGAATGTTACTCTTATGAAAAGGAATGCAATGATGGTTTTTGCAAGGCATGACACTACTTATTGGTCACATAAACAACCCTCCAATGGGCGAGATGGGGATTGCAGGGATAGTGAAAAAATGTTGTGTAACATGGAGAAGTACCATGAAGTAGCTCGACGACTAGCTTCAGATAAGGGATTTCACACTCGATCGTGACTATTGCTTCCAGACCATACACTAGTTGAAAAGGTGTAAATTTGGTAGCAGTCTTATCGAAAGTTCGGTAAGCCCATAGAGTTGAGAAAAGCATGAGAATTCAATCTCGTATGTGTCTACCAGTGGTTCACTAAAGCATTGTTACCAAAACCTTTTTAATAACTTTGACTTGGCCATTGGCCTGTGGATAGTAAGGAGTGGAGTTATTTTGACGTTCCCCTAACTCAGTAGTAATCTTTGTCATCATATCATGATTTCGAAAATGAGAGCAATGGTCAGTGACAATGGTTTTCGGGACACCAAACCAAGCTATGACATGATTAAACAGGAATTGTGCCGCAGTTTGACCTTCATTATCATATGTAGGCATTGCCTTGGCCCACTTTGTAAAATAATTGATGGTGACGATAATATAACCATGCCCCCCAGCCGAGCGAGTGTTACAGGTCATGAAATTGATGCCCCATTTTGCAAATGGTTCGGTGGTCACAACAGGGTGCAAGGGTGAGGGTGGGGCATGTTTGTTTCGAGAAAATATGTAGCATTCATGGCATTTTCGAACAACAAGAATGCACTCCTTGAAAATATACAACCAAAAATAGCCTGTGCGAAGAATTTTCATGGTGGTGGCATAAATGGACATATATGTTATGACCACCACAGCCCCTGGAGTGGCATTTATTAAGAACTTTCCCAAATTCCTCTAGCATCAGAAATCGACGGAGGATAGAATCTACACTAGTGCGATAGAAAGCATATCTAATAATGCAATAGGTTTGGGACTAGTGATGAATCCGTCGTCGCTCAGAGTGAGATAGCTCTGGTTGAAAGGTTTGGGTTTGGAGGTAAACGATAAGATCTCCATACAAAGGTTCAAGAGTACTGATGAGAAAGAGCGATTCATCTGGAATCGATTCTTCGAAGGGAGTGGGATCAACCGCAGTGGGAAAATCACAGATCAACTCAGCAAAGACAAGTGATTTCTTGAATTTGGATGAAATAAACTCTAAGTCAAACTCTTGGAGAATAACAATCCATTTTAAGTATTTTCCCCCAATAAAATGACGTGTAATAATGTAATTCATGGGGTTGCAGTAAAAAATCACTAGAGTTTTACGCAGGAGAATGTAATGACAAAAACGTTGAACATCATGAACAATGACCAATGCGAGCTTATCAACATGAGCATAGTGGGTCTCAAAATCAAAGAGATTGTGGCTCAGGTAGTAAACTACATGTTCTTGCTTGTCATCATCGTCTTAAACCAACACCATACCAATAATTCTCTCTGCGGCGGCCAAATATAGGAAATAATCGTGATGATAGTCGGGAGGATGCAATAAAGGAGCACTAATCAGGGCTTTCTTCAAACCATTGAAAGAGTCTTGGGAATTTCATCCCAAATGAATGGGATTACCATTTTCAATAAGCGAGTGAATCCTTTAGCAAGCTCAGCGTAGTTCGGGACAAACTGACAGAGAAAATTGACCTTCCCTTACAAGATTTGTAGTTGATTCATGGAAGAGGGAGGAGGAAAATTGATGATTTCCTTAACTTTAAGAGGATATATCTGAATGCATTCTTTAGACACCATGAAACCTAAGAGGAAACCTGATTCTACGCAGAAGACACATTTATGAGGATTTAACTGGATATTATAGTGTCGACCATGAAGAAATATTGCTCTTAGATGTTCAGGGTGATCTCGACGTTTCGCGGAATGGGCCAGAAGGTCATCGAGATATGGTTGAACTATGTGTTTGATGTCATGAAAAACATACGACATAGCTCGTTGGAAGGTGGCGCCAGAATTTTTCAAGCCAAAAGGGAGCTTCTTATAGGCAAAGGTTCCCCATGGATAGATAAAAGTGGTTTTATGTTGATCAGCTGGAGCGATGTTAATCTGGTTATAGCCAGAAAAATCGTCCATGAAAGGAAAAATCTCACTCCCAGCACACTTGTCAATGATTTGATCTATAAAGGGAGTGGGATAATTATATTTAGGACATGCTCGATTGATATCATGGTAATCAATACAAACCCGGATGGTCCCTTCTTTCTTAGTAACGAGAAGAACAATATTGGAGACCCAATCCGTCAATGGTATGGGGTAGTTAAAACCAACCTTGATAAGTTTTTCAACTTCTCCCTTTATGGCAACAACCTTTCTTGGGTGCACAAGATGAAGAAGTTTACGAATCGGTTTCGAGTCTGGATATGTAGGGATTTTGTGCATTGCAATACTAGGGTCTATGCCAAACATATCTTCATAATACCATGCGAATGCATCGTAGAATTCCTTAAAAAGCTCGGTGCAAATTTGGACTTCATCGGGAGAACAATATGGACCGATGTGAACATTCTCAACAATCCCTGGCATAACCGAGATGTCTATAGGAATGGCGGGATAAATATTTCCCATGTTTCCTTCAGACAACACTGCATGAATCAAAATGGGGTTCTAAAATTGTCCAATCGATTCAAATGAAACACGAGATTCCAGACAGGTGGATATCTCACCTAGGGTTGGGAGAAACAAGGAGCGATGATGTCCATCAACCCATGGAGATTCTTCAAGAGACATCACCTCCACGATAGTATCTTCAGTGCAGAATTTCTTACTCAAGGGATCATCTGAATCCCAAGAACCAAACCAGGGAGACTACGCATAAGTGTCTGTTGAGATTCAACAAGATGATGATCCTAGTGAAAATTAAGCACCTACACTAGGTGGGGCCCGCAGGCTATTTTTAGGTGATATGTCTATTTTTAGAATTTGGATCAAAGTCTATTTTAGTAGTAATCTATTTATATATGGTTGAGCAAATTATATGGATGGATGGGCGTCTAAGTTTGGAATGCATGTGCGAAGTTGTTTCGTGGAATGCATGTCTAAAATTAGAATGCATGTCGATTATTGTTAAGCCCTTAACAATAATTAGACAGTAAATAATTACCTATTTCAATGAGCACTTGGAAATAGTTAACTGAAGTGGAAAATCAGTTAGCTAAGTGGATTTCGATTTGAAGTGGTTGGTTGGTTGACCATGCAGTGGACTTCGATGTAAATGAGTGATACAAAGTTGTAACATAGTTGGATGTGTAGTTATGTGAGTTGTTATTTAATTTAACTCAGTTGTGCTAGTTGTAACTAGTTGTAACTAAAGATACACTAGTGAGAGATCAGTGAATTAATTATTAAAATAATTCACAAGTAGTGGTCTCACATGCAACTGAATAAATATTACTGTTAACTACATGCATGTCAGATCCAGTGGAGACCCAATTGAGAGATAGGTGAAAGGACCTGGTTGACTATCAGTTGTGACTATAGTGGTGCATTCAATGCACCCACACACACATTGGAGATGCCAATGAGGATTGCACAGTGAAGGTAAGGCAAGATCGAATTCATTCAGGGATCTTCCTTAGCAGGGATTGTGCAGTGGAGGCAGGCTATCAGGAGGCAGTAAATTGGTGCATGTGTGAACCAATTTTTGTATGACAGTGTGAGACGCTTGTATATTGTACTGAGAGATCTTGGAGTAGAGTTTTGTATGAGATTGTTTCATGATCCATGATATACATAATATATGATAGTTGGGGTTTTTATCTTTATTCTTTCTCAGTAAAAATATATGTGTTATGTGTGATTGATTTTTCTTTATGTGTTTACAATTGGCGATTAAATTTCAGCAAAGAATTAAGTAGAAGGATTATGTATTTAACAGTGGATATAATTGTTAGATCAAGAGAGTCTGGTAATACATAATAGTATTTATAAAATTTCTACAGTGTCAAGAGAGGAAACCAATTTGTCGTTGGTTTCAAAGGCGACCTCAGAATCCATATGGATACTTTGATAAATATGTTCTGCAGGGCTCAAAGGCATAACATCACCAAAGCTTTCAAGCTAGTCAGGACTAGGAAAAATCCATAGATCGTGACCAGATGATATCATGTTGATATTAGTGACATTAGGAGGCAGGAGTAGAAAAATTCCCATTAGGGACAAGTCTTTGAACAGGCCCGACCCAACATTCTCAAAGGGGGTCAAGGTATTCCCAACATATGGAATATTTCTGGTTGAAGAATCAGAGGAAAATAAAGCGAGTTGATCTACAGTCACAATTTTTCCCTGATGAGGAAAGCGAAGAACACAGAAGATGGTAGAGACCACACAAACCATTGCATGGATCCAACTGCGTCCAATAAGGAGGTTATAATTCAGGTTGGCATCCACCACCTCTACTTATAGATTCACTGTCTTTCCCTCCAATAGGATGGGAAAAGCTTTGAGAATTTAGTATGATTGAGAATATCTATCGTCGAAAGCTTCCAAAGTTTTCGGGGACTAACTCAATGGAGTAGAGCCAATGGCTTTCCAACAAGTGATAGACATGATGTAGGTCGAAGCACCTTTCAACGACAATCCTATGAATTGTTTTCCCGATCATGGTAGCTTGGATCAGAAAAGCTACCTGATATGGGAGGCTAGGAACAAAGTTCTCAAGATCGAAAGTAATGAGGTTAGAATCCACAGAATCAACTCCCCTAATGGAAAATAATAGTGCCTTCCATTATGATGGACATGACTGAAGGAATTCCAATGCCGACATCGTCGAAGGCGCTTGAGCTAAATCTTCAACAATGTTATAGTGTTAAGCAGCTCTCGTGTTCGAATTATAAGACTATTTCAGAAGAACACCTTTGGGAGGTGGCTAAAAAATGGGGTCACTACTAGGTCTATTAATATAGAGAGGACCATAACTAGGAGGTATGGAAGAGGAAGGGTGATCTGTAGTATCATGTTCCATAGGAGCTTTCGATGGGTTCAATAATATTTCGATCATGTGGCAACAAAAATAGGTTTTGTGCTAGCCATAAAATCTTGGGAGCTTCCAAATGATTAGGGTTGATCTACCATCTACGTTTGCTGAGATAGGAATGGTTATTTTAAGACAGCCAGAGTCCGGGGTGCACCCTTCGAGAGACGGGTAACTTCGGCATGCTGAGGACAATCCTTGGTGTAATGGTCATCATCACATATTAAACAAGGATATTTGGCTTGTGTTTGGAAGCATCATCAACAAATTAATTATTCAAATACTATTTAGGGTTGTCATATTTGGATTTTCTTTTACCCTTTTTCTTACCTTTGAGGATTTTTCTACTACAGTATATTGGACAACATTTACCTCAGAGGTTTTACCAAGATTCTTCTGGTTATTCGTAGTATTTGAGGGTGCAGTGGTGACAGTGGAATTAGACTTCGAAGAAGCCTTGGGTGCACTGCTATCAGCATGGGCCAATGACCCAATAACGCCATCAACCAGAGGAGTGGCAGGAGATTGAGATGATGTTGGATTGGTCGAAGGTAGCGGTGCATCAAGTAGGATCTCATACAAAGTTCCATATTGGGAATAAACCAAATATGGATATTGAGCGCAGGCAATGACTTCCTCTTCTGTCACGCAACCACCCATGGAGAGATATTTTGCAATTTGTGGAAAAAAATATTCCGTGAACCATTCAATCAACAACTGATCAAGGATCTTGAATTTTATGAGGCGACGTCTGCGCCTCCATTCGTGGATGTGATCCGAAATATTGGTAGAATTTGACTGTTGCAATGATGTGAGAAGGTGGGTGTTAGTCTCATAGCAGACAGGTGAGTGAGGAAGGCCATGGCCAAGGTTTTAAAATTGAAGAAGACACCTCAAGGGAATTCAATATACCATTTAGTCGCGGCACCTGTGAGAGTGCAATGGAAAAGACGTAGACGAATTGAATCGTCAACCCAAGAATTGGAAGAGCACCATAAGTGGTATTTCACGACATGGGCTTGGTGGTATTCCCTATAATTACCTTCAAACTTTTTCCAATCTCCCGAAATCTTGTTTGGAACTGGCGGTCAATGCAACATATGTTGGATGGGGTCATTTGTGAGCTTAGACACATCCGACTGTTCCAACGCAGCCAAAAATGACAAGGGAGGATGGTGAGGAGAAAATAGTCGTTGGAAGTTACCCATACGAGGGTTCCAACCTGGTTGATATAGATTCTGCCCCCGATAGGGCAGATTTTGACCTAGATATGCATACTGCCCCCATGGTTGGTAAGGACCTTGGTGCAGTTGTTGCTGAACGTAGGGACCCTGTTGGGGTTGTTCATGAGGTCCCTTTTGGGTGTGAAGCTGCGGTCCTTATTGGACATATGGTCTAGTCTGAGGTCCTTGATGAACATAAGGTCCAGCTTGGGGTCCCTGCTAAGTTACCGGGTACTGAGGGATCTATTGATATTGAGTACCAAGGTGAGGCCCCGACTGGGGTTGCTGGTACTGACCCTGAGGAATTTGCTGGTATTGGACACCAGGCTTATTGGGGTGAGTACTAGGTTGACCCAAAGGGATATTCAGACCAGTTTGGGTGTAAGGACCAAACTGAGGATTAGTCACAACGGTACCCACTGGATGTTGAGGTAGTTGGATGTATTGTTGTGAGACATTTGGTCGAGGAACATACTGATACTACATATTTGTTTTTTGAACATATTGATGAGGTATGTTTAGTTGCCGAACATATGGATATTGTACGTTCAGTTGTTGGAGACGGGGTTGTTGAACCTGAGAATACTGAACGTGGGGCTATTGTTAGAAAAATGCAACTGAAGTAGGGTGACCACTCAATGGATCAGTTCCTACGAAAATGTTTGTTGACTATGAAAGCAATGTTCCACCTAGATTAGCAATAGGTTGTGCTGCCCTCAAATGTGGTCTGTAGTTCGCATGTCTCGCCGAAAGGGGGAGGTGTATAAGAGGATTGAATTTCTGTGTACCCGATTTAAAATCGTAGATTTTCCAGTCAGTGGTGGAACCACAGTAATCGTAGATAGCGACAGGTGGGTAGTAGATCCTATTGAAATGGTCATTTGACCTATAGTCACTGTAGGTCGAACAAAAAGTTGAGACAAGGAAGCCATATTCGAAACGAATGGGACGAAATATGGGGGAATGCTCGTTGACCAAATAGGATCCAGAAATAAAGATGTAACTCCAGAAGCTCCTAAAAAAGTGCTTTCAAGAGAGGTATACCCATGTGGAAGTGAAGATACGACTTGAATCAAGGGCATTCCCGTCCCACTTCATGTATCTTAAGGAGTGGTGACGTAAGGGTAGCCTTCAGGAGGAAACATGGATGAGATGTATTCTAGAATGTGAGTTGCAATTGTTTCCTGTAAATTGTTCTGAGGGGCACTCACGAATGGAATATCATCAACATTAGATGCCATTTCAGGAGGAAACATCTGACGAGCAATAGTACGAGATGCTACTGGAGAATCAGCAAGGGGAACGCCAGGTTCGTCAAAAGGACTATAAGTATGTTGAGGCGAGACCACTAATGGATCAAAGAGCGGATTTGGAGGAAATACCATAAAATGTGCAGATGGTTCAGGACTTTCCGACTTAGGATCCTCAGATGATGATGAAAGAAAATGGTGAGGTGGTGGTTGCAAAGAATAGGTTATACACTTGTGACAATTCCAAGTTCAGTGCCTTGAGCTTCAAGGGGTCCAACTGGAAATTGGGGGACCTCAGGAGGAGGGTCTTGAGATGCTTTAGAAGAGGAAGGATGTAACCAGCTCCAAAAATAGAAGAAAAGAGATATCAACGCCTTAGAAATAAGCCACTTTTAGGGGGCAACCTCCAATACATTACATAAATGAACAATTCTTGGATGATACAATTTACAAAACCTCCTTTCTATATATAGGAGTCCATGGGGCCATAATGTAATCCTATTGGGCCACAATGTAATCCTAGCCGACCTAACAATAATAATTTAAGGGCACAGTAATAACAAAATGGGGGTTACAAGGGTACAATAATAACAATAAGGGGGTTACACTAACAATAATAAGGGACTATACTAGTAATATAGGGACCTAACATGCCCCTCTCCATCAAAAAAGTGTTGTCCTCAACGCTTGAGTAGCTCTGGGTGCTTCTGTATAAAATTCTCATCCTCCCATGTAGAATCTTCAGTGGGTAAGTTCTTCCACTTGATGAGATACTCCGAAATTGATCGATTTCGTAGCTGTCGAGTTCTTGTTTCCATGACCGCTTCAGGTTCCAATATGATTTTTCCTTCCTCATCAAGTTCTGGAAATATTGTTTGAACTGGAAGATTTTCACCTATAACCTTCTTTAAGTATGAAACATGGAAAACTAGATGCACTCGTGAAGAAGCAGGAAGCTCCAATTTGTATGCCATAGTACCAATCTTTTGCAACACCTTGTAAGGACCATAGTACTTTGGCGATAATTTATTATCCTTCTTAGCTTGCTTGAGGGACATTTGTTTGTATGGTTGTAGCAGTAAAAATACCCAATCTCCTACATCAAAACTTCTCTCGCTGCGATGTTGATCTGCCTGTTGTTTCATTCGATTTTGTGCCAAATTCAGGTTATCCTTTAAGAGTTGGAGAACTTCTTGCTGATGCTCGATGTGATCTTCCACTGCTTGAACCTTCAAAGTTTCCCTTAAAGATGATGTGATGGATTGTGGATGATATCCATAAAGTGCCATAAATGGGGTCATTTTTGCTGCAGTATGGAAGGAAGTGTTATACCACCATTCAGCAAGAGGTAACCACTTGACCCATTGTGTTTGTTTATCAGATACAAAACAAAAAAGATATCCTTCCAAACATTTATTTACGATCTCAGTTTGACCATCAGATTGAGGATGATAAGATGAGCTATGAGCTAATTGAGTACCCAAACAAGAAAATAACTCCGTCCAAAAATATCCAGTAAAAATGGGATCTCTGTCGCTCACAATAACCCTTGGGCTTCCATGTAGCTTTTGAATTCTGTCCATAAATGTAGTAGCAACCGTACTTGCTTTAAATGGATGAGATAATGCACAAAAGTGTGCATACTTGGTAAGTCTATCAACTACCACCATGATGACACTCTTTCCTTCAGACTTAGGTAAACCCGTGATAAAATCCATTGAAATCTCCTCCCAACGTTGACTTGGAATGGATAAAGGTTGTAGAAGTCCCGGGGTCTTAATTGTCTCAACTTTATTCTGCTGGCAAACCAAACATTCCGCCACAAACTTTTGAATATCAGATTTAAGGCCATCCCAAAAAAATTCTTTCTTCACCCTGTGGTAAGTTTTTAAAATCCTGAGTGTCCTCCTAAAGGAGAAGTGTGCAATTCCAGAAGAATCTTTTGTTTTAGTTGGGAATTCTTACAAAGATATAAGCGATCTTTGTACCATAAGGAATCATTTTTTCCAACTAAATGTATCAGATGTACTAGGATCTTGCTGCAACTTTTGAATGAGTATCCATACATCTTTGTCCTTCTTCCATTCATCTCTTGCTTCAGTTATCCAATCTGGTTGGATAATAGAAATGGCACAAAGCAATGCTTCCACCTCTTCATTCTTTCTTAAGAGTGCATCTGCAACAACATTAAGCTTTCCTTTTTTGTAGATTATTTCAAAGTCATAACCCAACATCTTTGTGACCCATTTTTGTTGCTCTTCTGACGATAGTCTTTGTTCCAAAAAGTGTTTAAGACTATCATGATCGGTTTTTACCTTGAAGTGTCTTCCCATTAGGTAAGTTCGCCATTTCTTTAGTGCATGCAATATTGCTAACATTTCCTTCTCATAAATAGGTTTCTGTAAATACTTTCCTTTGATTGGACGGCTTTCAAAAGCAATGGGTCTTCCTTCCTGCATTAAAACAACACCAATTCCATTTCCTGAGGCATCACATTCCACAATAAAGGTTTTTGTGAAGTCTGGCGTAGCTAAGACCGGTGCTAGGCACATTGCCTCTTAAGATGTTCAAAGGCCTTAGTTGCTTCAGGAGTCCATGAAAATGCATCTTTCTTCAATAATGTTGTTAGAGGTGCTACTATTCTCCCATAATTCTTAACAAACTTGCGATAATACCCTGTTAACCCGAGAAATCCTCGCAACTTCTTTATGGTTGCGGGGACTTTCCATTCCTTAATGGCTTTAATTTTGTTAGGGTCTACTTTAACACCCTCGTGAGATACAATATGACCCAGATATTCCACCTCTTGTACTCCAAAGAAACATTTGGATATTTTTGCATATAATTGCTTCTCCCGCAATAGTTTGAGCACCCTGTCAACATGTTCAACATGATCCTTCCAAGACCTACTGTAGATTAGTATATCATCAAAAAATACTAGCACAAATTTTCTAAGGAAGGGTTTGAAAATGGAATTCATCAACCCTTGAAATGTAGAAGGTGCATTGGTAAGGTCAAAAGGCATGACCAAAAATTCATAATGACCCTCATGAGTTCGAAATGATGTTTTTGGAATATATTCAGTCTTCATTCTAATTTGATGATATCCTGAACGAAGATCCAACTTGGTAAAATAAATTGCTCCATGTAATTCATCCAATAATTCATCAATCACAGGAATGGGAAATTTGTCTTTAATGGTGAGCTTATTGAGCTCCCTATAATCCGTAAACATTCGCCATGATCCATCCTTCTTGTGTACCAATACTACAGGAGCAGAGAAAGAACTTTGACTGGGTTGAATTATACCCGCCTCTAACATTTCTGCAATCATACGTTCAATTTCGCTCTTTTGGAAGTAAGGATATCTATAAGGCCCGATGTTTGGAGGAACACTTCCTGGAATCAAATGAATAGCATGATCATGATCACGAATAGGTGGGAGTCCTTTGGGAGTTTCAAACACCTTGGAATGATTGTCCAAGACTTGTTGGAGATCTGCAGAAGTAGATGATTTTGATGTCGGAACTTCTAGTGAGCATAATTGTGCAATTACGACTCGTTGTTCTTTCTTTAGAAGCTTTGTCATGACATTAGAGCTTATTATCCTTCTCGGCTTCCCTTCAATACCCCGTAATTCGACTTCCTTTCCTTCTGAAAAAAATTTCAAGAAAAGTTCTTGAAAATTAAAAGCTACCGTCCCCAAAGATCGTAACCATTGTACTCCTAGTACAACATCAACACCTCCCATAGGAATGGAAAGCATTGGACTAGTCAATACATATTCCCCCATGGTTAGCTTGATATTATGGCATTTTCCAGAGCAATTTATAGTTCCTCCATTTGCAATCATCACTTGACATTCTGGTGCTGGGTATAGGAAACAATTCAATTCCTTGGCTACCTTACAATGAATAAAATTATGGGTACTACCCGAATCAATCAAAACTATTACCTTTTTCTTCTTGATATGTCCTTCTATCTTGAGAGTTTGAGGAGTGGTAATTCCTGCCAATGCATTACATGATATGGTCGGACTCATTTCTTCCTCTTCTAGGGTTGGTTCCTGGTGTATATCCTCTTCTTGTTAATTTTCTTCTTCCTCTTCACAATCTATGTAAAATAATTTCTTCTCAGCACACTTATGACCTTTAGTGTATTTTCTATCACAACTGTAGCAAAGCCCTTTTGCTCTTTTTTCTTCCAATGGTTGTGGTGTCAACCTTGTAGGTTGTGGAAATCTAGGCGTAGAAACACTTCCTTCTTTATAGAATTGAGTGGTAGGCTTCCTTGTCGCCATAATTTTACATTCAACTTTTCTTGCCAACCTGAATGCCTTCTCCAATGAATCAGGTTCCAGAACGCGAACTTCATGTTGGATGTTATCCTTTAAAGTGCTTATGAAGAGATCAATCCTGTGTTCCTCTGGAATATCAGTTACCCTTATATTCAATTTTTGGAAGTCCTCAATGTGCTGCCCCACTAATCCCTTTTGTTTGAGATTTATCAATTGGCTAAAGAAGGTGTTGCTCTTTGTATCCTCATAATGTGCTATCATTTCCTCCGTAAAAATTGACCAAGTGACAATTTTTTTACGGGAGCAAAGCCGTCGATACCATACAAATGTATTTTGTTCTAAATGTAAAGTTGCAATGCGTACCTTTTGTGTGTTTTGCACGTTATGGAGATCAAAATATTGCTCCATCTGTAGTATCCATGTTACAGGATCCTTTCCATCAAACTTCCTCATATCCATTTTTGGAATATGGTGGTTCTTCTTGCCAACATTAGAGTTTATGAAATCACGATTAACATTTATTTTGTTCTCATCATGAGTTTCCTCTACTATCTTTTCACCATTAGGAAACATTTCTTGTATCAACTTTCCCAAACCTTCGATGTCTACTTTTAGATCTTTCTTCATGTTTTCCATCTTAGCTTCCATGCCATCCATCTTCACTTCCAAGCCTTTCTTCAAAACTTCCATTTCATTTTTTGTTGTTCTTTGCGAGAGCGAAATTTGTTGCATTTGCTCTTGTAATTTTGACATGTCATGTTGCCATTCTTCATCTTCATGAGTAATAGTAGAGCCTTCTAAAGGCTTAATGGGTGTTGAATTCTTTTTAGGGGCCATTTCAGACTCCAATAGTGATATCTATTCTACAATAGGCCCTTGCAATCAATTCAACTTGATTCTTCAAACAAGACTTATGCAATTCGGAAAAAAAATACACACCTTTTACTAGCTTTCAGGAGCTCGATATTGAAATTGTATTATCTCTGTGCTTGAAAATCTTTGATATCTGAAATTCAGCCCTGTAGTAGCCCTCTGAAGCTTCTTTCAAATGCCACAGGTCTGACCTGATTTTGATTCTCCAAGACAAAGTTGTGTCCAATCTCCCACAATGACCTAATTATGGACTCGGCCCAAAGAGGAGCGAACTTGTACTACTTGCCACGTGTCACTGTTTCATCCTTTGTCTCTGAAATTGATAGAAAATAAACTAAAGTCCGTGTAATTGTGACCACTTTTAACGGTACTCAAATCCGATCCCCAGAGAGAGAGTTATTGAACTTTTCCCACGATCACCTCTTTCAGATGAAATTCAGGAGCCTGAAAAAGCACTACCTTCCACAGATCATATCTCCAAAACTATTGCGAACCAAGCTCTGAAATTTTTTGAAGAATTTCCTTAGGATTTCAGCTTCGCACCATATGAATTTCAGATTTTGAACCTTCGTAGAAAAAAATTATAGCGCAAATTCCACAATGACCTGTTTAGGAGCCTGAAAAAAGACCTGACTTCCACAGATAATATCTCCGAAAATATTGCGAACCAAACTCTGAAATTTTTATACAGACTTCCTCAGGCTTTTGGCTTCGCACCCTAAAAATTTCAGCTTCTGAAACTTCGTAGAAAAAAAGTTATAGCAAAAATTCCACGATGACCTATTTGGAGCAGCGAAACCCTAGAATCCAAAGCTCTGATACCAAATGTTGTGTAACCAGCTTCAGAAATAGAAGAAAAGAGATATCAACGCCTTAGAAATAAGCCAATTTGAGGGGGAAACCTCCAATACATTACATAAATGAACAATTCTTGGATGATACAATTTACAAAACCTTTTTTCTATATATAGGAGTCCATGGGGCCATAATGTAATCCTAGTGGGCCACAATGTAATCCTAGCCGACCTAACAATAATAATTTATGGGCACAATAATAACAAAATGGGGGTTACAAGGGTACAATAATAACAATAAGGGGGTTACACTAACAATAATAAGGGACTATACTAGTAATATAGGGACCTAACAAAGGAGTGGAATCTGACAATTCAACCACGATGAACTCTAAGGAAAAACCAAAGAGAGAAAAGGTGAATCAACTTTGAGCAATTTAAAATTTACAATTATCCAAGCAAAGACGAAATCGGAGAACTACACAGGTAATATGTTATCACGGGCAGTTGATTTTAGAAATTAGACAAAAACAAAAATAAATCAAAAAGGGTGAACTAGGCATAAAGGATTACCAGGTATCCATGAACTGCAATATACACCTTGGTGATAAATCATAGAAAAAACTACAAGGGAATTAACATACTACAACCAATCTCCCCGAATGTTGTGTTCAGTGTATCACGTCTACAAGGCGGATGACTCAGTTACCTATGGCAGGCTTGAAACCTAGTGGTGCCTCCCCATATATATTCGACGGTACGTGGGAGTCTAGTCCATAATAGTGTTGTCTATTGTGTAACCAGATGATGAGGGCGTCTCCTTATACTTTTCATACGTGGAGGATACTCCTATATACTTCCATACATGGGACGAGGCTTCACCTTCGGAATATAACACAGACTATTAGCGACATCTCCTACATTTAAAGACGTCAAAACCCGTATCTAGCCTACACCTCTAAATGTTTTAGTTAATTTCAAATGCTCCTTAAGGTTAATTGGATCAATTTTAAAGTTGATCTTCAGTTAAGTCTCAGTTTAAGGCT
This sequence comes from Pinus albicaulis, assembly GCA_034641835.2. Lineage (NCBI taxonomy): Eukaryota > Viridiplantae > Streptophyta > Pinopsida > Pinales > Pinaceae > Pinus > Pinus albicaulis. The sequence continues at coordinate 52,811 of JAXQQM020068583.1, read as the reverse complement.
CAATATCGATGTCACTTGAACCCTATAATGAAGATAAATGATAAAAGAAATTCTTTCCATTTCAATGAATTCTAAACTAACGAGGGAAGAAGTGCAAAGAATGCAACAAACAAGGATGCCCCCTAACTAGTCCAAAATTATCAAAATGCAACTTTTACAACCGAAATCACTTTCTGTATTCAAAAAAATGCAAAATTATTAGAAAAATTGAAACATTTCTCTTTTCCACTAAGATGCAACAATTTTTCATTTTGTTTTTCTTTTACTTTGAAAGCTTAAAATGAAAATGAAATCAGTGAACTAAAGAAAAATTAATCACACGAATGGAGAAATGAAAAATAAATCCTTTCACTTTTCTTCCTATTGAATGAAAAACAAAAACACCAAATCAAAACTCGAAATGAAAATTTCTTTCAGTTTACTTTTTGAATTTGGAGACTAAAGAAGACACATTCTCCTAAACTTGAAAATCAAACAAATTGTGATCTCATGTTTGACATTAAATTGAAGGTGATTTCTAAGTGCAGCGATAACCAGTGCAATGGAAAACAACTTCAAAAACAAGCCAGAAGCAATGCACAAAGGAATTTGAACTGTCTGGAATGGAATTCTAAAGCAGATCCTATCAATTCTTTGACAACAAGCACAAGTGACCAAAAAAGGATAATTGACCTAAAATACCTATAAAACATTGAAACTTCACTCTAATTCACAAGCAAGTCAAAGAAGCAAAACCAACCATTCAAATAACACAAACAAGTTAATCATAAAGGTAGGAGGTCATTCAGACTTGACAAATTTTCTTCAGGGGTCAGGACACACTGGAAAGGTAAGGGGAAACCTTAACTTTTCCTAGCTTTGAGATAAATGCTTCTGTGGTTAGCAGAAGAGTGCTGAAAGGCATATCAACGCGCCTGTTTTGTATAAAACAACGTTGTCAGCGCGATTGTAATGGCAGAAAACGCGCTAAGCGCTAAAAAAAAGGAAAAATAGAAAATAATTTCACATCAAAATCACACCCGACACATTGAATAACTATCAAATCCTATACATACCTATAGAGACCCAAGCAGACTTATATCTCAATGATCGTTCAAATTGATCATAAATCAACCCGAGAAAGCGAAAGAAAAGAGGCTAAAGCTCTCCAACAGAGTCGCCAATTCTATTGTGAAGATAAATCCCCTCTGTGGATAGGGGCGATCTCTCTAGCCCTAGAGTGGTTCTAGCAACTTGTGATACTTTCTAATGCAAGCTTCCTTAGCTAATATTCAAAACGATACAAGAAAGGAGATAGGGTTACCTTTTCCCGATTGCTATGCTTGAACACTTTGATGGTGGCCTTGATCCACGATCCCTCAAGCTCCTTCCTCGCTACTAGTGGTGTTAGATTACTTGCAGGAGATCAAGAGGCAACAACAAATGCAATCCAATACATAATATTCATGAACATAAATTATCTAACATATCAAGGAACGTTAGACTATTTGCGCAAATTATTAGACAAATACATAAAGAAAAAAATTACATGTTTTATTAATGAATATAAAAGAGAGAGCATACAACCCAAGCCTTGATGTCAGAGGCCTCCCTTTGGTGATGTTTGAGTCCTTCACCGAAGCTCTAAAGCATTCCTTCTTCCGAATATCTTGGGCGTTATCACAATACAAGAGTGTAAAAGGAATGAATGATCAGGCTAGCCCAACAATGACCAACCAGTAGTGGAAGGATGGGGATCAATTTATAGTAAGGGAGAAGAGGTTGGGAGCCCATGAAAGGAGGAGGAAGTTCCACTTTCTAGGGGATAAAATCCCATTGATAAGATCAAAGCTCCAAAATCAAATAGCTCGACCCTATCACCACTGAATAACAACCAACTCATCGCCCTCGTGCTTCTAGAGGTCGAAGCTTCTCCTCCATTTTGAGGAAACACTACCAGAAAGGGATTGGTGCGATTTTCCCAGGAAAAAGGGTACTGATAGCGCTAGGCCAGAACTGTCAACTTGCCATTAGCATGGGCATGCCACTAGAGAAGTGCGCTAACCCAAAAATTTAGGTTTTTGGCCAAGTTTCTCCAGTGATCTTTCAAGATAACTTTCTTTGATTATTCAAGGGATATCTTTGTGTATTTTCCCCAGTGGATATAAGGCACATGGCTTGTCACAGGGAACTTCAGGATCAGGGACAAGAAGTGAGCAAGGTGAAAAATTACTATGTAACACCCACTGATGCAGAGACATCTTGAGACAGAAGGAAGTGCACCAGAGAGGCTGACAATTTGTTGCTAGATGCGAGAGATAATGTGGGAGCACCCACATCACAACGCAAGAAGAGAAGGCCCCTAAATAGATACACTAGATACATGGCTCTTATGAGCGAAGGTATAGAGATGGAACCATCCTCTTTCGAGGAAGTAGTGCAACAACGAGTTTGGGTTGATGCCATGGTTGAGGAGTATGACTCCATTATCAGAAGCAATGCATGGAAATTTGTCCCAAGGCTAGAGGGGAAGTCAGTTGTAGGATCCAGGTGGGTCAACAAGGTGAAGCAGGCAACAGATGGGAGTGTGGAGAAGCACAAGGCCAATTTTGTGTCCATAGGGTTCTGTCAGGTGGAGGTGATTGATTATGATGAGACTTTTGCACCAGTGACAAGGTACTCATCAATCATATCCATCATTGCACTGTCAGCACAGATGGGATGGCAGATATGTCAAATGGATGTAAAGACAACCTTCCTCAATGGGGTGATTGAGGAAGAGGTGTACATTGAGCATCTAGAATGTTTTGAGACCATAGATAGGGAGTTGCTTGTGTGCAGACTCAAGAGAGCACTGTATGGGTTGAAGCAAGCACCTCGTGCTTGGTACACCAAGATTGACAACTATTTCACCGGGTCGGGTTTCACCAAGAGTGAAGCAGACACAAAACTTTGTCATATTTTCGTAGAAGGTAAGCTTTTAATTATCGTACTTTATGTCGATGATATGAAACTAACGCGTGATGAGCAGCTCATCAAGTCTTACAAAGAGGATATTGCAAAATAATTTGAGATGAAGGTCATGGGGCTCTTGCACTATTTCCAAGGATTGGAAATATGGAAATAAAAATGTTAAAAAAAATAAAAAATAAAAAATAATTGATTTTGGGAATTGACGGGAAGCCCCGCCTGACTACCAAGGGTTATGGGTAGGGCTGGTGGAGTGGCCCAGTCCTACTCCATCAACCCGTGCTTGCAGCCCTTGGCGCTCGAGTAAGGCTCCCGCTTGATTCTTAGAATTGATGAGAGGTGTGTGCCAACACAACCCCTTCTTGATTCTGAGAATCAATAAGGAAGAACCAAAGGTGATTTTTCTTATATATATATATATATATATATATATATATATATATATATATGTTATTATTTTTTAAATTTGATTTTTTTTTTAATTAATTAATTCGCGCGTGTTTTTTTTTAGTAACATCTTTTTTTGTTTTTCATTTATATTTTATAATTTATTTTTATTGTTTGATCTTTATTTATTTTTTGAAATTTTCATGGTTGTTTTTTTGTATTTTTATATATTTTTAATGTTATTTATTTTTTTCCTACTTTTTTACTTTTTTTGATACAAGAGTTGTGTTGATGCTTATGCTTGACTGCAAACAGACTCCGCTATGTGCTGATTTGTTGGGTGATTTTTAAGTTTTCATTATAATGGATCAAGTTCGTCCCCACTATGTTTCAATTTCATGGTTGATTTTTAAGTTTTCATTGTAATGGGTCAAGTCTACTCCCACTTTGTATTAATTTGATGATTGATTTTTAATTCTTGCAATGTGTCACGTGCTGTTTTATATTAAACATTTTAAAGGGCTATACTTTTAGCATTTAAAAAAAATACTCTTGGTATAATGACTCTTTGATTTACATATTCATTTATTAGTCACAATATTTGGTTTTAATTCAATGGTTGAAAATTTTCAAAATTTTAAGGTTTTTCAAAGTCATGATATTTATCTTCAACACCACGGTGGAAAATTGTTGGAATTTTTAGGTTTTTTAGAGTCATGATATTTTATCTTTAATGTTATCATAAAAATCTATTGGAATTTTAAGGTTTTTTGAAGTCATGGTATTTTATTTTTAATGTCATTGCTAACAAATATTAGAATTTTAACAAAAAAAATGTTGATGCAACATCAATAATTTTTTTATTTCGGGGTGTTTTTTCATGTTTATTGAACAAAAATTATAGTTTTTTATGTCATTGTTAAAATAAATTGGAATTTTGACCCTCCCCCTGTCCCACCCCCCCAAAAAAAGTGTTGATGTAGCATCAATACTTTTCATTTTTTGTGTGTTTTTCAATGTGTATTTCACAAAAAATTTGGTTTTAAATGCCATTGCTAAAAAAAGAGGTTGATGCAACATCAACACTCTTCGTTTTGAGGGTGTTTTTTCATGTTTTTTACACAAAAATAAGAGTTTTTGGACTAGAGTTCTCCTTTTGAGGTTACATTTCTCACTAAGTCGGTAACTTTGTTATAAATAGTTTTTCCATAAAGTAAGAATAAATTTAGAATGTTGAAACATGAAATTCAATTATCAAATATTCATTATGTGTGTGTGGCAGTCATTTGAAGAAACTTGCAAATTTCATATTTGAAATCATGCATTTAATATGAGAGATAATGGTAAAGTAGAAAGCACACATTATTTCAAATGATTGTCACAATGTGATTTAAAGCACATATGATGAGGTATAAAGTGATGATTCTTGAATCCTCTCATTGTTATGAAAATGTTTACAACACCATCAACACATAATAGTGGATTGCTGCTTAGAGCATGGTAAGCACAACATTTGAGGAACCCCCGGGGTACCAACTGTGAAAATTCTACTACAGTGTATTGGTTTATTTTCTCCTAGTTGATTTAATTAATACAAGTTAATTCCAGAAATTAGATTAAGAAAATACCGAAAATAAACACTACACCCTACACATGTAGATCATTTACTGAATAATACGCTCATGCAACAAAGTGACACATGGATTTTTGGACATAAGTCCCTGGAAAAACCCAAAGCAGGAAGATCGATGCAACAAATATGAGGGTTTTATTATTAAGTAGTTATGAATAGAGAAAATCTGGGTTCCAAGCTTGGAAAGCCCGACAGAGAATAAAAGAAATCAAATCTACAACTAACCTGAAGTTCTAGTGCCAAATATCAGATCGATCCACACCCTCAAACAGAATTTAAAAGACTCAGGTCGGATATGACCCTAGAAACCCTCAACACTGCTTCTGAAGCCCCAACGTTAACTTAGAAGGCTTGCGTCAGCCTCTGCGTGGCTCTAGGAGGGCCAGCATCACCCTTGGAGGGTCTACGCTTCCCCTGCGCTGCCTTTGCTAGGCCTACGTCAGCCCTACGTGGCTCTAGTTGCCTATGCGCTGCCCCTGCTGGATTGTATGGCTCTAAAGCCCCTATGCACTGCCCTTGTTGCTGCTCCTCGGCCTCTTGCTGCCTCTTACTGCCTCTTGGCCCTAGAATCATACCATTCCCTTGTCCAATACTACCCCTCATTGCAGGGAATTCCTCTGGAAATTATTACCAAACCCACCCTAGAATTCTAGATCTATTCCTCAATTCTCCAACTGTGTGTCGCCTCCAACTGATCCTCAAGCCTTTCTCTTATACTTTTCGTTGAACCCTTCAATGACCGAGATTAAATCATTAATCAACAGATGGGATTAAAAGACTGCTTGATCCATGTGACTTAAGACAATTTTAGCACATGTGTTAATTAATTCACTTTAATTATTTTATTTTCCTAAGTTTAGACTTAGGAAATCCATTAAAATAATTAATTATTTGAATAACTTGAACACTAACTGAAATTTCTCAAATCCCTTTCTGAATTTTGGAGATCAAATGTGTCCTAGCCCCTCCACAAAATTTCAGGGCTAGAGAACACCCGATGCTACACCAACTATACAAAATATCAACACTTACTCTTAGCATAGAGTGTGCTCTAGGAAAGTATACTCTAGAAATGCATCCACACCATGCACTTCAAGATCTTGAAGTTGGATTATTTTTTGTTGATTCTTGGCCTGTTGCCCACCATACACTACATTGCTTCTCTCTGTATTGCTGCGTGTGCCACTTCCACTGACACTGCCACATCTATACTGCAGCTCCCTCTCAAATTGCTACATTATACTGCCCATAGCACTGTCATTGCTAACTGCTGCACTGCAACTCAATTGTTGAGAAGTAAGCAACTGAAAGAACTCTGCCCAACTGTTTGACAGATAACTCAAGTTTCCCTCCACCACTGAAGCTCCCTGGATGTTGATTTACACTGTCCTCCTGGAGACACTGTCATGCTGCAACACTGCATTGTGTGAGCACAACTTCTCTACGCTGCTGAAGTCCCATCAACCCCTCTACGCTGTTGCCTCCACGTTGTTGTTTCCTCTGCATTACACTGCTCCATCTCCAACTCTTCAACTCCCTATTTCTCTTCAATGTGGCTTCCTGCAACCATCTACCGACTCATCCCACTATCGTCTTAAGGCTCCCGTAGCTCGTATGTGATCCAAGAGTAGGGCCGACTCAAGGATCCCACCACACTGTCTGTAGATGATCTACATATCCATGTCACCCCACCTCTTCTCTCAAGGCACATGAGCACTCATGGATGCATCTTTATCAGATCCATCATCCTTTGCTGCTGCAGCCTTGGAATCAAAATATCCTTTTTCCCTCTTCTTAGGAAAAATGCTAGCAAAATGACCAAGATCACCACAGTTAAAGCACCGAAACTTGGAAAGGTCATTCTTCTTCTTCCCTTGATGTTTCTTTTCCGTTGATGCAAGGGTTGCATGCTCCTCTTCCTCCTTGACTTTGGCCTTTCCGCTTCCTCCCCTAATATTCTGTCGCTTGGTGACCCTCCTAATCTCCTCTTGGCGAAGGATAGCCCACATGTCAGCCCAATATGGTAATGCTGCCCTTCCCAAAATGCTTTGGAAAAATGTTTCCCAATCTTCCTAGACTACATTCAGAGCAGTCCTCACTAAGAGCCCCTCATCCAGAGTAGCACCAATGCCAACCAGTTGATCTCGGATGGCTTGAAGCCTGAAGAGGAATGGATCTATCTCTTCACCCTTCATCATTTGGAACAACCGCATCTAGTTCTCAAGAAGCATTCTTCTTTGCATGGAGCCTCCTTGGCACATCGTGTCCAAGGCTACCCACGTGTCATTTTCTAAAGTCTTTCCAGCAATATGAGGAATCACGTGGTCCTTGACTTTGTCTATGATCAAACGTGTCATCCACGCTTAATTTTATTCATACTTCTTGAGAGGATCTACATCGGTTGGTAGAACAAGAACCTTATCTGCATGATCTTTGAGACCATACTCATCTAGAACTGAAAGGGTTATGGCCTTCCAGATAACATAGTTGGACATGCCGTCCAATCTATCTTGATCCCTCTGTCCATATTGATCCATATTGCTAAGATCTGACATAAACAATACTTCTCCCTCTAGATCTGGGTTTCTTGGTGACTAGAAACCCTCTAGTAACTACTTCTACTGAAAAACTGATTTCCCTCCTAGAAATATTTCACCCAAACACAATCGGACAATGCTCTCTGATCCTCTTGATCAAATCTCAGATCTGCTGAGTAACTGTCTTCCTCCCGCCTTTATTGCCTTAGCTAGGCACAATTCCACACCTGCAGAATCTCCACCCCACTAGCACTGCTGAAGATATGAAGCACTGCTTCCAGATCTTGGAAAAAATTCTTCTGCAACTGGAGAAATTACTGGACTACGTCCCACTGACTAGCCTAGTGCAGCCTCAGCACTATTAAGAAGTAGACTGCGTAACCCCAAACTGGGTGATGCAGTCCTTATGCTGCCTTGGGAAGGGTATGCATAAGCCTGAAGGCCTTCTGCAGCTTCAATGTTGTCCTCATTTGGATCTACATTCTCTTACTGTCAAGATGCCCTTTCTGAATGTGTTATTTCTTCTGCCACCCTACAGAAAAATATTTCATCAGCTGATTGCTAGAGATTAAGCTTGATCTGATATCACTCTGATACCATGTGAAAATTCTACTACAGTGTATTGGTTTCTTTTCTCCTACTTGATTTAATTAATACAATTTATTTCCAGAAATTAGATTCAGAAAATACCAAAAATAAACACAACTATAGCCTACACATGCAGATAATTTACTAAATAATACGCTCATGCAACAAAGTGACACATGGATTTTTGGACATAAGTCCTCGGAAAAACCCAAAGCAAGAAAATCGATGCAGCATATATGAGGGTTTTATTATTAAGTAGTTTTGAGTACAACAAATCTGGGTTCCAAGCCTGGAAAACCCGACATAAAATAAAATAAATCAAATCTGCAGCTAACCTGAAGTTCTAGTGCCAAATATCATACTAATCCACACCCTCAAGCGAGATTTACAAGACTCAGCCCGTATATGACCCTAGAAACCCTCATCGCTACTTCTGAAGCCCCAATGTTACCTTAGAAGGCCTGCGCCAGCCTCTGCGTGGCTCTAGGAGGGCCTGCATCACCCCTGGAGGGTTTGCGATGCCTTTTCTGGGCCTGCGTCAACCTTGCGTGGCCCTAGCTGCCTCTGCGCTTCCCTTGCTAGACTGCATGGCTATGAAGCCCCTCTGTGCTGCTCTTGTTGCTGCTCCTCTGCCTCTTGGCCCTGGAATTAGATCATTCCCTTGGCCAATACTACCCCTCACTGCAATAAATTTCAGCGAAAATTCTTAGCAAACTTTCCCTAGAATTCCAAATCTATTCCTCAGTTTTGCCACTGTGTGTCTCCTCCAACTGACCCTCAATCCTTTCTCTCATACTTTTCGTTGAACCCTTCAACAACCGAGATTAAATCATTCAACAATGACTAAGATTAAAATACTGCTTGATCCATGTGACTTAAGACAATTTTAGCACATGTGTTAATTAATTCACTTTAATTATTTTATTTTCATAAGATTAGACTTAGGAAATCCATTAAAATAATTAATTATTTGAATAACTTGAACACCAAATGAAATTTATCAAATCCCTTTCTGGGTTTTGGAGATCAAGTGTGTCCTAGCCTCTCCACAAAATTTCAGGGCTAGAGCACACCCGATGCTACACCAACTATACAAAATCTCAACACCAACAAGCAAGAATGTTTGTTCTAAAAACCCCACTGAACTAAATTTTCTTTCTCCTTTTTCTCCCACTGAATTCATTATTCTTGTCCTACTATAATGAAGAGGTACTTTAATTATTATTTGAGATGAACATTAAGTATATGTATTGATTGTATAAACATTATATTTTGTTTCATCAAGCCATATCACCATTCAACTCTTATGTTTTATGTCACCCTGACGTGATCAGGAAATGGTTTCAACACAAGTGTTTATCAGTATCACCTGGCTTATGGAGGCCCTTGAACTCATATTACTACAAGGAAAAGATACCATGGATAATGTAGCAAGCAAACCTTTAATATCTAGGTTTTTATAGAAGATGCTTGGTGGATATGTATGCATATTTAGATTCCACATGTGTATTTCCATTCATTTCATGTTATCACCATGAATAATTCCCTTAGTTGGGCACTCTAAACACCCACTAGTTGCAACGTGTTGCTCATGCCCGCTTACTCAAACTTATTCAAATTACTCAATTACAAGATTCCATGTTATTTATTTAATAAGAGTACGAAGTTGCAATTTAAATTAGTGCAAGCCAAATTGTTGTCTTTGTGATTTTTATTTTGATGTAAATGTTTTGTTTTTTTTCTTGGTGGTGTAATGTGGAGGTAAAGAAGGCTAGAAACATAATCTATTGACCTAGGAAATTGTTGGAGGAGGATGCAGAGCACGTTCAACAAAAAACTGGAAGTGTTATGGGATGAAAAATAGGAGTATAACAATGTTCCTTCCTTGAATAATACCCATAATAGGTTCAATTCATACTTGGATAATATCCCTATTGAGCCATTTCCTGGATTTCTAGGCTGCTTCATGTAGAGTTTATCTTATCCCATGTTATATTATGTCAAATAAAGTCTACTTTGAGGATTCATTCTTTGTTCAATGGGAATTGACCCAAAATAGTTAACAACATGTGGGAACTCACTATCCTTACATCATAGATCAAATAATTTCCATTAGCACTATAAGGTAGATTGTACATCATTTGATGTGGGATAAATTAAACTTAGGTCTATCTCCACACAAATTCTTGCAAAGGTGAAGAGGTCATTCTTTGTTCTCTCCAAATTCATTTTTTTAAAGATGCCTAATGTATTTTCTATGTCTTCAAGAACTTTGTGATGCTATAAAGGAAGTGTAAGGTTTGTAAGCCTTACCCACACTAGCATGGTTTTGACCACCATAGATGTGGCATCAAAACCCAAGAACCATGGAGTGATAGATAACCCAACTCTACCTCAAAACCATGGGCCTATATTTTGGACATAATCTAGATCCTTTTGAGTTTAAAATTGGACCATAAAAAAATACTTTAGAGCATAAAAAAAGTCATATTTTGGTGTCCAATAGGTGAAGAACCAATGCAATAAAGCCTCAGGTTTAGGCCAAATTTCATTGAATCTGCAAATAATAGCCTTAGAATAAAGAACAGAAAAAACAAAAGTTACCTTCGAGTTTTTTTATCTCCATTGTTGGGGATTTCTTCAATTTGTCCACTATGTAGGGTCCTAGATAATTTTGGCTCAAATTTGAAGGTGTATTAACCTTCCCATGTACTACTGAAATTGGGGCCTTTCCTTTTGTTGCATCCTTGTAGGAAACAGATCAATTTTGTGTCCTAGCTTTAGGTGCTTCTCCTCATAACCTCAGATTCGAAACAATGGTTGAATTCCTGGATATAAAATTATTTGATCTGAGTGCAATCATGGAGTATCTTCCCTCTGAATATGAGACATTGTTTCTCAACATCAATGCCCCACTTACACTCAATACTCTATTTTAGGCAAAAAGCCATGTATGTGGTTGTTTTTCAAAATAGGAAAGAATCCCCACACATTTTTTTAATTATAATTTGAAAAGAAAATAAGTCGCCCCGTGTCCATAGTATTGAACCACCCTGACACGTAGCATGAGAAACCCCATTTTGGGGTATGGAATCTTATTGGATGCATAACCACTAGTCAAAGGCGAACCATGTTTACTCGAGGTGTTACCCTCACGTAATTACTTTTCAATCTAGCACCAGTGTTCCTAATAAAACCTAGTTAGGCACATTCCCCAAATCCTATGCACAAAAATCCAAGAAAAAAGAGAGTATAATGGTGGGAAGCCCACAGTGAAACAACCTTGCTTATCATAAGGTTCATCAATGACCCATTACATCATATTCCCACCTATTCGAGCCAGGTCTAATCTCACCAATAAGGAGTATAAAATGGCATTAACTGTGAGCCTGTATACTATCATCTTGTTGACCCAAACAGATGCCCTATGGTTGCATAGGACAGACATCTCCACCACTATCAGGAGCCACAACCCCCCTCCACCAAGACCATCATGGAAACATGAGATAGAATCTTCACTATGCATCCCAACAATGGAGGCTAAGTCCAAGCCAAGATGAGAGGCGGTGGCTAGATAACTTATCTAGGTAGAGAAAACTCTATCAAGCATTCTGTGGGTCATTTTTCCCTCACCTTTTTCAGTGAAATCTCAGGACATCATTCAAGATTATGGTTTTAACCACATAATCAAACATTTTTGAGGAATTATATTTTTTAATGGGTATTTATAAATATGATTTGTATTTCATGGGTAAAATACCACATATTACAACATTAAGCACCATGGCTAACACTGCAAGGCCCAATGAAAAAGGAACCTCTCGAGTTGATCACCAACGAAATCCTACAAAATCAAATTTCTAGAACTCATGTTCTCATTGAGCGACATGCATGGTTTGGTGCTCCAATTTAGGAATAAATCTAGTGAAGAACCTAACTTTCTTGGGTATAAACAAAGGGATGTTGAAGTAGGTATACAACCCTAAAGGTAAATTCACCATAGGTAAACTTCCTTAAGAATATAAATAACCATTACAAATAATAATATTCTAAACATTCTATGTTTTTGCGCTTTATCAAGCATATGTTTTCTAGTGCGTTTTCCCTAAAATTTGACGAAAATTTGTTGGAATGTCAAATTTATATGGACTAATTTCCATGGGGTGTTCCATGGTTTTGAATCCATTAATGCATTAAAAAAATCCATTTCAAAGAAGGAAAAATAGTGATCTCACAAAAATTGTTTCATCGAATTTCGACCAGAAAAGAAAAATGCAAAACAGTTAGACTTCACCTTTCAAATATGTTGTTTTCCCAAAATCCAATATAGGTAAAAGGACATTGTATCCTTTTATATTTGTGGAGTGAGGGACTTAAATGGTGATACTACAATTGAATCCATAGTGAAAGGTTAAAAATTGGAAAACGACCAAAGTTGACTTTTATTAAGAGAAGACACCACTATGTCTCAAGGAGTGGTCTTGTCCCTAAAAACCTTGATATAAGGTTTTATGGTTGCTTCATCTCTAAGAAGAATCTTAAAATTTGGATTGAAAATTTGTGGTACTCTATATTAGGGTGTCGAGCTACCTCCTATCTTAGTTCATCCTCCATCCCATCATTGGTTCAAATTCCTCGATCAAATAATTGAAAAGGATATACCCTGGGGTGGGGTTGGTTAGATATCCACTTTCAATCCAACATTGATGTTGAATTTTTTTTAAAGTCTCATTTTTACAAAGGTGTAGTGATGTTATATCTAAGAAATGGGAGACAAGGTTCAATCTTCACTAAAAAAGTATCTTATGCATTTAATCTTGGTGAATATCCTTATCTATCGCTTGATTTTTGGATAGTGGATACCTTCAAGGGAATATGAGATAGACTCAAGAACTCCATAAATGTAGGTGACAAGTTTAACTCTAGAGTATCACATTTTGTTGCTCGAATTTAGGTAGAATTTGACTTTAAAGATGAGATACCAAAAGATAACGCACTGGTAGTGGATTGCATAGGGATACCCTTCCAATGTGTTCATTGCCATATATTTGGGCATGTGTTTATTGATTGCATGATGAATTTTCATCATAAGAACTTGAGAAAAAGAGCTTGTGAAGGAAATAGTTAAAAATTTATTCCTAACAAAATTTTCTCAAAGGATGAGAATGGTAAAGCCACTAGATTTTTTAAAAGGAGAAAAGGTCTTGAAGGAAGGGGTTTGTACAGAGATGGTTTTAGGGGGATAACGTTAAGGAAAAGGTTATTATTTCAATGGAAGTGGGTGATAAACCAAAATCTATTCAACATATATGCTAAAGCAAATCATTCAACATTTAGTTGTGGAAGTAGGGGATCCAAAAAATATTTATTATTTTCCAACATTGTTCTTTGCAACCTAAGGTAAGTTGGTCCATGATCTTCCTCATATGTTCTATGTTGGAAATTCTTTTAGTCCTTCTATCAAGAAGAGGGAGGTCATGAGTAATGTTCAACGCTGGATATGATAGATAGGATAAACCTTATGGAGAAGAAGGGAATGAGTGGAGGGATTCTTATGGCACTGTGTAGTGATTTGCTTCTAGATAGGTGCAGATAAGATCTTGAGGAGAGATAAGACACAATAAATTTTAAAAAAGAGATAGTAGGGTAATTGTTTTCCAGTCTAGTGATGGACATATAAACCAAAAAAAAATGGCCATAATTGTTTCTTCTCTTGTTCGATGGGATAAGGCCACAAGAGAGAAACTTACTATAAAAAATAATAATCAAGAAGCACTACAAAATCTACAGAGAAAGGAATGAAGTTTAGCAAAATAATGTTAGATAAGGAAGATAAGGTTTTGATCATAAGTGCTTCAATGAGATTTGCATGCAAATATGGGGGGATGACCATATTCTAATTAAGTGTGTGGAAGGGAGATCTTTGGTAGAGTGGAACAAGACAAGGAGAATAAAGTGAAGGTGGTGGAAGTGTTTGTGTTGATCAATGATACTTTCCATTAGTTGATCAACAATTTAAATATTAGGTCAATGAAACATGTAAGTTTCATTCCTTGGAGTCAATCATATATGGTCCCTACATTTACTAGAAATTTCACCACATCTTGCAAAGGAAACATTGTAAGGTTGTAGCATAGGAAAGAGTAACATAGAAGAAAGATAATGTGACATGTTATGCGATTTAATTGAATATTTAAATTATAAATATGAATTATTTTATTTAAAAATAAAGTTTGGGTTTGGAGAATTGTTTGGATAAATAAATTGGTTTTTTTATAGCTTAAGGTCAGTATAGATACTATATAGAGTATATTCACTTAAGGACACAATAGGGTGACTTTATAAGCAACCATAGAATTGATGTAGAAATTATGTTGAGTTATATTGCAATATTTATGAATGTAATGAATACTATCTGTAATGATAGCTGCAATCATTGTGAAAGTTATCTACAAATAAATATTTGGAATTCCACAATGAAAATTGTTGGCCATCGTATGTTGGTGCTGTGAAGGAGAGTGCGTTAGCATAATGGATTGTTGATTGGTGAAACCGATACCATTCCTTGGATTACACGTTGATGGATTGGGGTTGTTGTAGGTGAAAAAATGATTGTGAATAAAGGAATTGGACTATGTGAAGAGATTTCAAGTCAACCATAGGTAAATCACCTTTGTGGATTCATAGTTTTAGCTTAAGTGCTAACCTCTATTACAATGAGAGTTGGTACAATAGAGAGCCTATGGTTGGGTGGAGTGTCCCTTTTTCACAATCATTTAGTAGATACTTCTTAGAAATTTAAGTGTTCATAACTTGTGATTATGTTGTGTTAATGTTGTTTTGTCACATATTGTATTACTTTCCAATTTGTTCAATTCTGTTTGCAATTTTAAGTCTACATTTTAAATTTATGATTTATGATGACCAAATGGTTTAATTATATTGTATAAGAAACTTATCTATATTTCTCCCATCCCCTTATATCAAAGAATTTTGATCCAAATCAATGTGCATGGCAATATGAAATGAACATCTTTGATTTGCAAGCCTGGAGAAAGAAAAACATCCATGAAATTTATCATTATTGACTTAAATAAGTAAGTTGAATGTTATCCTTGTTTGTTTAAATCTTTGATCAAGCTTAGATTATAAATTTTGGATTACCATTGGTATTTTATATCTAGATCTACAAATTAACAGTTTTATTTGTAGAATATAAATTCCAATCTGACTCACTGGTGTTTAGGAACTCTACCACCAACATTGATTGCATTTAATGGTCATGTTCATCCTATTGATACTTCTTGGCATATGTTGGTATTGGGATACCAACCTGACACAAATCTCAATAATGTTTTTAAAACTGTTTTTTTTTGTCTGGGAATGCTCGACTGAAAAGGATTGTTAGGCATGTATTTGCATTACTTAGTTATAAAAAATAATGAAGCAACATTGACCCACTATTAATGGACACTCCTAACATCTGGTGACTATGCCTTTCTAAAACCTAAAATTGACATGAAATATATCGGAACATAATTGGATGCCACTAGGTGACTTGTTGTTAGCAATATCAATGAATCTATAATTGCAGTGGAGGAAAACAAGAGTTCACCATATTTTTGGTTTATACTCAACATTTAGGTCCAATTATTCTACACATTAATTTTGAATGTGTATCGAGTTTCCATGTTTCTTCAATGCCTTAGAGCTTCCCTAGTGCCCATATTACTAGGTAGTTTGCATCCAAATAGATGGGTCATAATGGGTTGTATTCCTCTTTCCAATTTATCTGTAAAATAATTTTATCTTGCACATTCACTTTCTATGTAGACCTAGTAATATGGATATGATGTTTTCCAAGTGACTGGATAATTTTTTCCTTCACCAATATTTGCAACTTCTTGCTCATTTTCATATACCCTTAGCAATGACGATTGTGATAATTGATTTTTTATATGAGTTTAAAAAAAATGGAAAATTTGCAAATAAAAGATGAGTTTCATGGTAAAATAATGTTCTACATTCCATGCTCCATATATACATTATATAAGTTCACAACTTTCAGTGCCAATCGCAATCATTACTGCCATGGATAGTGACTCCAAGTTACAAATTAAAATACCCCATATTGAATCAAAACAAACAAACCATACATCAAATACTAATAAAATGGCTCTTTTAAAATTTTACTTCTATGTCGAATGAAATTAATTGCATAAACTTAAAAAGCATTTTACTAAACAAAAAGTGAATACAAAACCAATGATTACATATAAATATTATATACCAAAACAATATAGCAGGAAGAATTAAACCTTTCGATGGACCATGATAACTTTAACAACATGAGGATAAAATTTATACATGTCATATATGTAAATACTCCTTTGTGGTCCAAACGATAGTTGATTCACTTGATTAACTCCCTAGCCAATGAAAATCCAGTTTACTGGAGTACGTCTCCAAACCACTCTTTAGTGAAAGTGTAAAAAGATTAAAAATAAACCTAATGCAAATCCACTTTACTAGGGTATGTCTCCAAACCACTCTCTGACAAAAGTTTAAAAAGATTAAAAATAAACCTATATTTAATGGTATGCTTATTAATATATTTTAAAAAATGGAAAACTCCTAACATAATGATAACATACAACATTGGAATCTTCCATGTTGGCTACAAATACAAACGAATTCAATTTTTGCACCGTCATCATACATGGCGCGGGGAATAAACATGGTGCAAAGTACAACTAGGTGTTGCAAAGGCATGCAGAGGCGATGATGATTGTAGTGGGGATAATATGCTAAGAGGAGAGATAATGGAACATGAATGAGGTGTGGAAATGGAAGAAAATATAAAATCATCTTGGCCATACCCATGTCGATACTCTTGCCATGACAGAGCTCTTCCAACATTTGAGCTTGGCGCTGCGCATTTCATCTATTTCCCAGATATCATTTGTCGTAGCCATGATTAATGCCCCTTTTTCATTCCATGTTTGTTATAATGCAAACTTTTAGCAATGATTATTTAATTTTACTTCAAATTTTGATCCACCAGAAATAAATACGTGAACACCCAAATAAGCAACATCGGTTCTCATGTCCACCATATATTACACAAATAAAAAAATGCTTCTCAAAGGTCTAGCCACCATATCAATACAAAGTTCTTTACTTTTCTCTTAAAAATGAATAATCCACACTAAAGCAAGATCACAAAAAAAATACATTATTTGAATAATAGTACCTAGGGCAAGGGAAGTTCAATATTTGTGCGTCAAGCTTCATCAGACACTACACATGTCATTTTGATGGTGAAAGTTGTTACCATAAAATAAATTCAATATTTAAGAAAACTTTTACTGCCTTGAAAACAATGAATCTTCATATTGTTTGTGCAATATCCTACAGCTCCCACACCAAACAATGTAATTTGTGACATCCAAAGGCATCAAATTGCATCAACCACATAAAATTATGAACACCTTCCACCTCTTCTAATACAAAGCAGTAACCAACATATATTAACTCTAAAATCAATCTACATGCATTCTCTTCAGCTTCACACAAGTGTATGTCGTCAACCTCTCCAAAGATATGAATGTCTGAACACTTCCACGCACCTGCTAATGTCCAGTGTTTGTAGTTTTGAGAGACCACAAAGCGCTCCTACTTTCCTCAATGCACCACCACCCATCAAATTTAAAGTTATAAATGTTGTTGGCAATTATCCAACCTCAACCATACCATTAAAATTATCATGAATATATAGCTCCCAAAGCTATGTATAGTGCAATAACACCCTTATTGTCTTCATCTTCACACAACCGCCTGCTCTCAACCTCTCCAAAGATACTAATGTTTTCATACTGGGAGCATTTGCAGATGGGAACAGTGGAACAGGTAAATAGTTTGGAGGTCCACTAAGTTGCCGAAGGAATCTGGGAGAATCCATAGACGGGATCAGGCCCATTGGTGAATAGTTTGGAGGTTTTTTAAGTTTCTAAAGGAATCTGGGAGCATCTATAGATCATAACAACGAAATAGGTGAATAATTTGGAGGCTTTTCAAGTTTCTGAAAGACTCTAGAAATGAATAAATCTTCGTGAAGTCGCTTAAATCCAAGTGTTTCAAGCACAACCAATGACCAAATCCATCAAGTAAAGTTTTCATACCAGTAATATCATATTTTTCATTGCGCAGTAGGAATTTTTTAATATGCTTCAACATCCAATGGAATTTGGAATATTGGAAACGTCAGAATGAATATCCAACTCACTAATTTGCACAGTTACCCACATTGTTCACATTTTCAAAGTGGTTTTGACATTGGATGTCTGCTTATGTGCACTGTTCTAGAGTCTGAAATTTTTTACAATAAAGACAAAAGGAAAAATGCAATATTTAAATAAGAAACCAAAATTACTTGATTACGTGGGATTCTTGTGTCCATATTATTTAGAATTTGCGCCCCTTTATTTATTAAACTCTTAAATTCTCCAGTGGAATCAATGAATATAGAGAGGGATAAGGACAATTATTCAAGGATATCCATATTAGCTGGGACGTTTATGCAACGTTGAATATACTTTGAATAGAATAACCTTCAACCCTAACCAACTACACATTGCTTATATGTCCTGCAAGATTTTCAAATGATGGTTGAGGCCATTCAGGAACGAATTGTAACTGACTAATAAAAATATTCAATCCAATGGAAAACACTTTCTATTGTCTAACACCAAAATCAATGGCTCACTATGACATGGGTGGCATGGGATGGGGGTTCTTCTCAAAGGGAACACCTTACGACATAACTAGTAATTTTTTTGCATAAATAACATTTATAGAACCTCTCGAAATTATTCATTATATCTTTCTCAAGATGATTTCCTTCTCTTAGTGTTCATAAAGGTAAATATTTTATCCACTATATGAATGAGGGTATAAGAAAGGAGGAATATCCTATTGTACTAACTCAACGATTGATATCCTCTCTTATAGAGGATAAACCATTAACCATGAATTAATGTAGAATTATAATGACCTTGTTCCAAAAACATCACCCTCTCATCTCTAGGAACGATTCCACTGGGAGTATTGGGGGGAGGGCAGGGTGGTACAGGGGTGGTTGAGGGAGAAGTATGTAAGATGTAGGAAAGAAAACCCAAAGTGGGATTAGAAAATCATACACCTCTCTAGCTCAAAGTAATATTATTCAGAATTTTTTGAGATGAAAACAAAAAATTATGAAAAGGGCCCTTAGAGTAGGGCATGCCTTAGTGAAGGTGCCTAAATGATTATTTTTCTTTTTAGCTCAAAGGTCTTAGCAAGCCCTCAAAGAAACTTACTTATGAATCTCCACATCACTAATATCATTTGAATAAAAAAAATTTGGGGGGGGGGGGGGGTAAACTTTTAAGTCGTGAAAGAAGTGGGACTTCATGGGTTTTGATTCACTAGAGCACTCAAGAGGAATTTTCACTAGTTTGAGAATCAAATCGCTGAAATTAATACATTTATAATGATTTTATCATCAATGATTGTTATTCTCTCCTCATTGGATCTCTGTAAGACCTTCAATATTGTTATTATATACCTTACAGAGAGACAACAGCCTTTTGAGATGATCTTTGGGATTTTTTTCTTTTTTTTCTTTTTTTGAAACATTTATTATAGGTGGAAAGTCAAATATCATGAATAAAAGCACTGGAAACTCGGAAAACACGATGAGGGAGGGGATCCCTTATTACTATTAATGAACTGGGGATAGTATCAAAATGCACTAATAGATTTTAGCCTGCAAAACAATGATAAATGACATTAAAATAATAAGGACTTGAGGTTTGGTATGATTCTAATCACCTTGTAATCCTCCTCCAAATAGAGAACGAAGCATTAAAAAGCCTCATATCCCTTTAAATATAATGACCAATGGTTAAAAGATGGGAGGTTTGCAAATGTTTTAACATTTGAATGACTGAAATTAGATCCATCTTCAATAAAGTCAACAAATTTTCCACATACTAGTGACTCTCAAAAAGGTCAAATTAGCTACTTCAAATGACCTTTTGGAAAAATATACAAAGAATCACAATTTCTCGTTTCAATGGAAAATGATGTAGTAAAGATATACATACAAGATGTTGAATGAAAATTTGAGGACATTCGTAGTAATAGATTGAAGATTCTACAAAATAAGGAAACAACTAGAAGAAAAATAAATGCAATCAAGGTTCAAGCACTAGGGCTCTCTAGTTAAGCTAATATGGATGAAAATACAATACATTTATATATGTCCCTATATTTATTAAATAAATTAATGGAAGAAATTATTGTTTAAGCGAGTAATATATTCTCAAAGAGCTAACTCTACAGTTATGAAGCTAAATGTATCCAATGTTAATGATAGCTCCTTGGGTCTAAGAAAATCTATAAAGGCAATAAGCATTAGTGCACTAGCTCAAAAACTAGAGGAAATAATGATATTGTACATATGAAGAAAAGAAATAGTGCATCAAGGATTAAATTCAGAATGTTATTTTCTCCAATACACTTGTTTGTATTGGCATACACTAGGGATGAAAACCGTAGTATATGCTAGGGGGATTCCAATCCTTAGATTTTATCTAAAAAACCAAATTATTTTACACACAAATTGGAATTTAATGATTGAAATGGTTCAACAACACAAAGCAATGATATGAGTGGCTCTCGTTGGGATGTCAATTAACCTTGATCAAGAAATACAAATGTACTATCATATACTATGGTTTTTATCCCTAAAGGATATTTGGACTTAATAAAATAAGGTGCTTCAAGTGACTTTTCATTTGCAATAAAGAAAAAGAAAAGAAATTCCTCTAGTAAAATGACAACGATTGGGGGGGTGGCAGGAGGGGGAGGGGTTATCTACAATCCTGAAGGAAAACTAGCCATTAAGTACTCTTAGGGGCTTAGAAGGAAAACAAATAACCAAGATGAAATGCATGGCCTTTGGTTTTGTCTAATCTTGGCCAAAGATATGACAATCTCTAAGATAGCAATCTGTGGGGAGTCTCTTCTCACGGCTCAAAATTTAAATAAAGGCTCATTTCCTAAACAAAACTACCTCAAACTCCTTCAAATAATTATCGGTGCTCTAGATAAATTCCGCTTTAAGTCCTTTTTTTACATCCTTAGATCACAAAATGTGGAAGCTAATAGACAAGCTAATATGGTGTGCCTTCTAAAAATGGGTCAGACTGAAATAAATTATTCATATAGATGGAGAAATATTCCATGATACCACTCCATTCCCCCTTAGTTTTAATGAACATTATGAGAACCCCTATAATAAGCCCCCCCCCATATTTTGAATGCAACATTAGAATTTCAGATCCAAAAAAATCGCATATTAAAATTAACATTGTGGCTTATGGAGAGAATGTAGCTCATGCATGGTAATTCTACCCAATACCCTCACATGCGCTAAGATATGAGACTAGATGACACATACAACCTCGAACTGATCTTGCACCTTAAGCATTGATGGACTCAAGGTTGTGGGTTATTATGAAAATTAATGGTGATGGGGTCTTTGATTTTGGGATTAAATCCATGGATAACTTTGTTCTTATACAATTCTATATTGCTTGATCCATGGTAGTTCTGGTTTAATAACTTGTAAATATGCCTCGTGCCTGCTCATCTGAGTCGGGTTGTTTTCTCATAAATTTTCTGTGATAATTTGGGTTTCTAAGTATTTATCCATGATAAATGCTCTATCGTATACGCTATAGGTAGAAGGTTGAGTTTATATAGTGTTGGTGGTGGCGAATTAAAAAACACACCTATTTATGGGGCTGCTCGGGTTTCCCTATATGTTCATGAAGATTCGATTCCTATAAACTTGGCTCATGGTAGGCCAATTCGTTGCTTGGTTCGTCCTCACAGATGCTTCTATGTGCAAAACATATTTACTTTGTGAGGTCCTTTGGAAATAAAGTACACCTTTCCCATTTGCATGGAATCCAATATTACTCTTGCTTCCAGTGGTTCTTGGAAGCTTAGCTTCTTTAATTAGAAGCATCCTCTATTTCTTTACTAATGTGTTTTCTGTGGCCTAGGCCATGCAATCATTTTCACCCCCCTACTCCTCCCTGTGGGAATTGGTTTCTTAATTTCGGCCCCTATGGTGTTGTTGCCTACCTTTGGATCGTCGATGTCCCCTTAGCTTCTCTCAACAATCTTTTAATTGGACCCTTGAATCTTCTACACCTTGTCATTTGGTTCCTTTTCTCTTGCAACTTATCAATGTCGACCAGGGAAGGAAATTTAATAGTAGAAAGGGGAAACATTGAATGAAAAATGTGCTTACAACAAATTGAAGACCTGCAATTGGAAAATATGGAAATTAATTGGAAAAATCATCAACAGATGACAACCTCCATCTCTCTTATTGATGAGATTCAATCCCTCCCTTAAATATAAAATAACTCACCAAGATAATGAAATGTATGCACTCCATAGATAGTTGAATGACTCAAAGTTGGAAATTGAGGTAAATGAAAACCAATGTCCCACAAGCATAGCTTATATTTGACCCACAGGAAAATTGTAGCTTGATCTCAATAGGCATTAGGAAGAAATTTTATCTCCTTTTTTTATGATCTCATGTTGTAAATGTGTAATTTTTATGTATGTTGGCCCTTTGGATTAGTTGGTCTTCAATTTTGTCTTTTTGAAACAATTGTTAGACCTTCTTTGGATGATCCTCTACAAGAAGAAGCAATGTACTAGATTTCCCATGTATTTTTTGCATTCGAGCACATATTTTGTTTGGTCAATTTAGTGTCCTAAATTGTTTGCATTAATTATCAATCTGAGGTTTGTAAACTGATGAATTGTGGTGCACCATACGTGCTTAAGCAACTTACTCCTTACTTCGTTGTTTTGTATTTTATGTTGTTTTTAGGGGGGTTTTTGTTCTTTGAGATCTAAGAACGGTTAATCTAAAAAATATGGAAATATTTAAGTGAATCTAATGAATTTCATAAGGAAGAAAAGGAAGTGTTCCTTAAACTAATCTAATTTTCATAAAACAAACCAAAATTGTGGGCTAGTTAAGAAAACAAAGCATCGATCTAATTTGTTTATTTGTCCTAATATATGGATCTATTTCTAAAACTAAGATTGAGAATTACAATGCCTATCTTAAATGAATGTGGAAAATGAACAACTAGTGTACCTTTGGTTACTTCAACATTCAATGATTAGGTATGACCTTATTGAGATGATGTCAAGTAACTGTTTGTACTTTTAATCCCCTAATGTCTAGAACAATAAGCAAAAAATGTAACGAAAACTTCTAAGGTATGTTTAGTTACTCCCAATATTCAATTTGTAAAGAGTGATCTTCTTGAAGTAATGCTAGGTAACTAATTACACCTGTTGAACTAGAGAACTAAGAAAAATCTACAAATGGATAGCTCAGAAATTGCATTCCATTAATCATTCAACCATCCCATCTTGAAACATGATCAAATCAATTCCTTTTAGATTGATTTTTAGGAAGATTATTGTTTGCAATTAAGTGAGGGTCTTGAAAGAAAAATCATGTAAGTTTTAACTAAAATCAACTAATGTACAATTGATTTTTCTGCAACATTCAATTGTAAAGTGTTTAACATTTTGAGATGCTTTAGGAGAAATAAATTATGCCTTAGTCTTTGGAAAGAAAATGACAACAAGAAAGGTAAATTCAACTACTGTATGTGTGAGATATTTAACCATTTAATGTAGGATTAGCATATTGAAGATGGCTTTTATAAACATATGTTGACACAACAATTGACAACTCCGTTATAATGGAAATAAAAGACAAGAATAGTAAAACTAAACAACTGTGGTTTCTTAGCACTTCAATCCTTAATTCAGTTTTGAAAACAGAGTTTCTATTTCCACGAAATTTCTTGGAAGAGTAAGTCTGCACAATTTTGATTTATCATTAAACTATTTGAAAACTAGAAACGAAGCATAAGCCTAATTAGAAACATAATTTGCTGAAACAGAGTAAAGGAAATTTAACTAAAAACACAAATAAAAACCTCCTTCAGAAGTAGGGGCCCTCTGCAACTGATGTGGTTGAACTCCTAGCTTGTTAAAGGTGCAATCAAGCAATCATTGGAAAATTGAACTTCTTATTATGATGAAAATAAAGCCTGGAAATAGAGTATCCACAGAAAGCCTGTGTTTACACTTAGAAATCTGAACTGTCTCTTGGTTCTGTGGAACCAATATTTAAAGGGAAACTACATAACTGATTACGCGTTAAACTAGCTACAGGTGCCTAACTCGAATTGAAATTGAAATAGGACTGTTGGACTCATGATTTGCTACAAAGAGCAAATCAAGAGTCCTACTGCTGCAGGTAACGTATTTTGACTTGTATCTTTGACCATGAGTTTAGGCTCCCTTTTCTGTCGATATGGACCGAGTGAGTAGGATATAATCCATGTAGGCATGATTCTAGAAACACCCATGTGGCCCAATTCCTCAGCTGACACCTGGAACCTGCTAAACCATAAGAGTGGCTACAGAACGCATAGTTAGCTGCAGAACAGGCTGCATTCTGTAGCTAAATTACAAAAAATTATCCAAATAGAAAAATCATGAAAATATAATATGACAATCATTTAAATGCATCCTTAAGACAAAACCTAGCATTCTTCATTGATTAGGGTTTCTGATCTTATGGAAAAATGATGGAATGAGGTGAGAAAAACCATCAAAGAGAGGGTAATCCTAAGGTTCAACATATTTTAATAGAAACCTTACTCATTTTTGTTAAATATATATAAATAAATGACAATGATTGGAAAAACCCAACGATAAGACAACTTTGTTCTTAAAAATGCACATGTCTTTAGTATGCCTCCATTACCAAAAGACTCCAAAAGGATTATTGTATAAAGGTATGGAGACAAATAAAAATGTTCGAGTACTTATTGACCCTCTCTCCTTATAAGAATGGATTGGGAAGGAAAATAAATGCATTGAAATGGATCCATACACTAAAAAGCATTGGTAGTGGATTAATATTTTGATTTCCAAGTGGTTTAATTGTTGAATTACAAAATCAAAGCATCTACCCTTGGAACAAACAAGGGATGGTACGATCACTACCAAGTTAAGGATGGAAAAAAAGAGAAGATCTAGGTTTTTCATGACCTAACTCAAGGTTGTGGGATGTTTATATAGGTAAGGGAAATTATTTAATTTGGTTCAAGAATCTTATAATGAGTGAATACCCCCAACACTAGGATACAAAGTTTTATGTAAACATGATAATTATGATGAATAGGTTTGATGGTGAAAATCCCCATGGAAGTTGAACACACAATTACAAATTAAAGTTTATATGTGTTAATATCTTTGAAACAAATTTGATCAAAAACTTAATAGATATGGTAGATGGAAAAACTTGTCCTTAAGTTGGTGTGGGGAGAGATGTAGTTGTTACACTAAATTTTGTCACCATGACTGTCAATTCAGATCTCTCGACATCCGATGAGTGTCTCAAGTGAATCCCCTAAGAATATTGAAGTAAAACAATACCAAGGACAAAAGGAATTTTGGGTTGCACTGCTTAAAAACAAATTTTGATCATCTGCGTAGTTTTCCTAACCATTACATGCACATGTGTAGTTTTTACCATTGTGTCCTACGCACTGTCTTCCCCTATAAACTGCGCAATCTTGTTCACGCAAGTAAAAATAAAAAATCAAATTCTAGAAGCTTTGATGGAGGAATCTTATCCAAATTATAAACCTCGAACCATTACATATTTGTGCCTCATCCCTTGGTTCATTCAACTAATATCATCCTCTTAAGCATCATATCGCTTAGAAGAGGAACTAGAAACCTCTTCCTCCTACCTAAAAATTGTTGAAGTAATGTCAGGGACTTGGATTTGTAAACTTATGCTGTTGATTTTGGGTCTGAAGAGCTTGTCATCAAGGGAAGGAACAAAGACCATTGGAAGAGTCTTGTGACATAAAGGAAACCAGGTTGTAAGCTTGTTATCCTTTGAGTTTAATACAAATTAGTTGTTGTTTCCTAATTGTGTCTATTTTGATGTTATTTGCGAGATTCCTTAATCACTCACATGGTTTATAAATTATTATTGATTCAAATATATGTTGTATGTTAAGTTAGGGATTTCATTTACCTTTGATTTTATATGTGAGATGCTTTGATCCCTTTGAATGGTTTTGTCTATGCATTTGGAGCATGATGGAGAAGTTGTGGAAAGCATTGGGAAAGCTTCTAAGGAATTGAGGAAAAGATCGTTGTGGAAAGCACTGAAAGGACTTCTACAACACATCACTAATAGGTAAGTGATTCTTCGTGTACTACATGTTTCATGTTTTAGTTATAGGCTAAGGAAAGGTAGATTTTTTTATTTTTTATTTTTATGTTTGTTACTAGGTTTTATTGGAAATCTAGGGAGATCCTTCTTGTCCACAAGAAGGATAAGTCCGCCATAAAAAATTGGTGACTCTACTAGGGAACAAGAGTACTCCATTATGTCTTGTTGTGACCCTTGACACCTTTAGACCCTTTTAAGAATTGATGAGACCTTTAAAAAAAAAAAAAATCTTTAGTTTTTAGGCGTGCGCAATTTTATCTTTAGCAACATAGCGCATATTTTCACACTTAGCTCTTAGCAACAGTGTGTATGCACACTGAATTACATTGTTTTTCGATGCACATACCTGATTTTTTTTTTTTTTAAATCGGGTTTCTCTTATTTAAGTCCAGATTTTTTGCTTTTATGAGTTCTTAGGCTTGTTTACAGTCTCATAAAGTCTTCGCCAGTTTGATTGGGTTGTTTTAATTTTCTTTTTGAAAAATTCTTAATTCTATTTCCTTTGGTCATTAATCAGAGGTTTGTCTCAGTTTCTTAACCATTTTTGCATGTTTTTGCTTCTTTTTGTGTCTGAATGTTAATCGCCTTTGAGTGTCATCACTTTTGATCTTTTGAATTTTCACCCAATTTCCTTTACTTACACTTGATTGGTTCTTTAATTACATTGGTGAAGGAAAATAGTCTTGTTGTTCTTTCGCTGATTTGGAATCATCTTGTGTTTGTTTTGAAAAATTTTATATTACATTTGCATAGTTAGAATTCTCATTTTCATAACATGAACGGAAATTGTGCATAGATTATATTTGCATAGTTTTCAAGCAAATTGTGCATGAACTACATTGCATGGTTTGGAATTTTAGGGCTTTGAATTGCATTGGAAAATTAGAAGTGGTGCAATCTGAAGTTAATATTTTAAAGAAGAACCTATCTCCTTACTTTAACTAGAATTCATTGAAATGAAAAGATCACAATATCATGTTCGATTGCATTAAAGTTTTGAGTCAGGTCCTAACACCATCAGTTTCACAGCCATTTACCCATTGAGTAAGTAACAACTTAAAAAAAACAACGCTAATAAAATCAATTAGAATTTTTATTATTTTAGGGTTATTTCCACCTACATTAGATTAGGTTGTAGAGATTTGGAATAGGGAAGTGAGTTAACTTTCCAAAGCTGCAAAAAAACACTAGAATCTTCTGATAGGGAGTAAATCCATTTATTACAGTTTGGATCTGGGAAGGTCCTCTTACAAAGGAGTCAAGCACGAGATCATATCGGACCCAGTGGAGTGATCGACCCCACTTCATTGGTTACGGTAGCGCAATTTTCATGCATTACAAAAGATGTCGAAAGGTACTTGGGAGTCACTTGAAGGTAAACCTCATATTAACCATGTTGAGGAGCTTTTAAGGGGATTGGGCTTTGTTACTCTGCCCTTGCGTGTACGTCTGATTTTTTACTATCCACCCAGGTTAAATTGTCGTAAGTGGCAACCTTAGAGACCATAATCTTAGGACTATTACCCAAGGTGACCGCGGAAGGGAAGTATCTATTGTACCTGGAACAAACATTGGATAGACTCACTTGGACCTTTTTGGAGGTTATTCTTCACTCAAGATGGCATAAGTGGAGTTTTTTACACCAGATCGTGTTCATTAAGCAAGTTATCAACGTAAATGGTTCCACCCACTTTATCTTTATTCAATTTTAACATTGATCTCTATGACATTGGATATCATCACCAACTAGTGATTTCATTATGAAAAGTTTGTTTGTGTGGTTCGACAACTTAGATTTACTAGCATGTGTTATTTGCTTGTTTTTACTTTTTACAGACCTTAGGTGTGGATTATGAATATTATTTAAATTCTTAATAAAAATTATTTGAGTTGAAACTAATGGAAACAATTTCGGAAGTTACCAATCAAGGAATCCCTATTAACGAGAATCCTAGTCCTTTTCGTAACTTTGGAAATGTGGTCCTCCTTATATGGCTATGTTGTCACTTCTTGGATTTACAATAGGTTTACCAATGCAGTTGTTTTCAACTTATTTAGTCCGAAATACTCCAACTATACCACCTCAACCAAGTTATTTGCCTTAAAAAAACCAATCGTTGTATAACTCTTTACGTGGAATTTCTTCCTCCCTTTAAAAGCCTTGGAGCAAGTAACCAGGTGGCTAAGAAGAAAAATAAAGGGAAGAAGAAGAAGAAGCAAGATAAGAAAGAAGTCAACCAACCAACCATGGTTATAAGTATTGGTAATGTTGAGGAGCCTTCCAACGTCCATCATAATCCCAAATACCCTTGTAATCTTTATAAGGGTGGCCACCTTATTATTGATTGTTCTGGTATTCCAAAGGCGTTAGAAGTGTGGACTAAAGATTATTATCAACTTGCGATTGATCCATCGACCAATGATTGTCAGGTTTCGGGGAAAAGGGGTCAAATTAGTTTTCCTTTTAAGTTATACAAAGGGAGTCATGAAACTCACCTTTTCCTTAACAAGGATGAAGCCTCAAAATTTTTAGAAAACCTTATTGTTTCTCAACAACAACATCCAACTAGTTATTGTATGTATTCTCCCAACCTACCGTTAGTTGACGAAGTGATCGATCTAATTCCAAGTACAGTCAATCCCACTCTTCCATTGGATAGTGAAACAAATATTACTCATGTTGACGAACCATTTTTTGATCAAGTGGTCGACTCGATTCCACATTCAATCAGTCCCATTATCCCTTTGGAGAGTGAATTTAATATTGCTTGGGTTCTTCTTGTTACTTCAGATTCTTCTACGCAAGGGGGCATTTCACCTTTTTCCACTGAAACCCCTCCAAGTACTGAGGTCATTTCCTTTTATTAGAGTAGACAGACAGAACCTCGTCTTCCTTATTCCACACCTTTCAAAATCATTCATTGTGAAGGCTTATGGTAAGAATGTGCATCGCAAAAATGTAGATGAAGGTGCTTCTATTATTATTTTATCCTCAACTGCTTGGAAAGCTTTGGGTTCCCCTCAAATTGTGCCTATTACAAAAAATATGTTATCTTTTAACATAGCCATTAGTGAACCTTTTATAGATCCTTCGTAATTTTCCTATTACCTTGGAAGGTAAAACTATCGATATTAATCTTATGGTAGTTCAAGGCCCTTTGGATTTCAATTTTCTACTTGGGCGAGACTATGTCTATGCAATGAAAGTTGTTGTATCAACACTCTCACGTGATGTCTTTCCCTCACAATGGAAACATTGTGACTATTGACCAACTTTCGTTTGTTGGCCTTGATTCGACTACCAACCATCTGACATCCCTAAATTTTCCTTACATGAAAGTGGTATTTACCCCACCACGATTTAATTATGTGGAAACTAGTCCTATGCATTCAGTTACTCATGTAAGTGAGCCTCTCTCTATTTGCTCAACTTATTCTAACCTAGATCTGGTAATTGACATGATGAAAAATTCAACAGATACATTTGAAATCAATTTTCTTATCCCTATTGATCCCCTTGACATGTGTTCCTTCTAGAGAACTTTTCTTCCATCTGATAAATAGCTCTTGGAAGCCATAATCGAGGTGTGTCCCTTGGAATGTATTTCTTCCAAATGGAAGCCATGAATAAGGTCCCTATGAGGATAGTTCTTTTACTGTATAAACCTCATTAAAAAATGAAACAGGTTCCTCTAAGGATGGTTCTTTTACTGTGTTAACGTCGTTTAAAAATGAAACAATTCCTTATGAGGATGGTGTTGATCAGTGGTTGTCATTGATGTCAACCCAAGCAGCACCAGGGGCTAACCCAAAATTGCATGGGAATTTTGACCTACCAAATTAATATATTCTAGGTCAATAATGATTTTTATGGTTTCTACTTGTCAAGATGTTTCCGTTGATATATGGCACGCCATGTAATTCTTCACGGTTTGAGAGATATTCATGTTTGAAGTTTGTACCCCTAGTTAGTGGGCTAAAACCCCATGGGGTTGGGGCATGGGTCATTGAAAACTCATAATTAATATTTTTTAAGCTCCTAAAATCCCTCCCACGTTCACTTGTTGAAGCTCCTCTCAACCTAAGCATTTATATAAATTGTGATCCTCATATCCTCCTCATGTAAAGGATTTCGCCATCTGAAACAGGTCATCGTGGAATTTTCGCTCTAACTTTTTTTCTACGAAGGTGCAGAAGCTGAAATTTTTATGAGACAAAGCCGAAATCCTAAGGAAGCTTCTATGAAAATTTCAGATCAAGGTGCACAACATGTTTGGAGATATTATCTGTGGAAGTCAGTGTTTTTGCAGGCTCCTGAAATTCATCTCAAAGAAGTGACCTTGGGAAAATCGTCATAAATATCTCTATGAGTATCGGCTTGGAATTAAGTAAAAAGTAGCAGTTAGTGTATAGAATTTAATTTTCTCTCTATCAATTTCAGAGCTGAATGAAGAAATTACGACACGTGGCACGCCGTACAAGTTCATTTTGCTGAAACAATCCATAATTAGGGCATTGTGAGAGATTGGGTATAACTATCCCTTGAAGAATCGAAACTGGGTCAGACCTGCGGAATTGGAAAGATGACTTAGAGGACTACTACAGGACCAAAAATCAGATATTGGGGATTTGAAATAACATAGATACACCAGATTCAATATCTAGCTCCTAGAAGGCAAGAAAAAGCTAGATCATGTGTTGTCAAGGGTTGCAAAGGACCAGACTTTCTAGGGCAGCAAAGCAAATCAAGGTGCAGCAGAGGGTAGCATGACAAGAGCAGCAACCAAGGTGCATAATAGCAGAAAGAAGTTCATCTTATGAAGTCTTCAAGTGGCCAGCACTTCATACAATCATTGTAAAGGTATCATTGTACTAAGTCATTGTAAATACATTATTGTAAAAATTGTACTAGTGTCTATCTACCAAGAGTTGAAGAGGCAATGTTAGGAGGTCTAGGATCATCATTAGGTGGTTGTGTCAAAGTTGGGGTTATGGTCTATTATATCTTCTTCTTCTTCTACATCATTCTATATCATTGTAAAGTGGACCATTTTCCCTAGTATGGGAGTCTATTCTTCTTTTATTCTTCTATAAGGTGGTAGGGTGGTGCTAGGGTGAGTTGTAGCTCATTGGGTGTTGGGGCACCCGTTCAGTTTACTACTGAAGTATCTCGGGCGTTGGAGCGTCCATCCAGTGGGAGCTGGAGAAGAATTATTTTCTAGGATTTAGGAAGTTTGAGCTTTATTTTCAATTGGAGTTGAATATTAAAGAATAATTAGAAAAACATTTGGTGGTTTTTGTCCTGGAGTGGGTTTCCACCTTAAAAATTGTGTGCATTTGTGTTCCTCTTGTTTGATGCTATCATTGTGCAAACATTGATAATAATTTAAGATTAACTAATGCTCTAATTGAAAGGAATATTGATTCACCCCCCCCCTCTCTCAGTATTTCCAACAATTGGTATCAGAGCTTGGTTCCTTCAATAGCAGTTTAACAGCAGGAAGGAGGTCATGGAGCATACCAAGAATGGTGTACCTCTATTCAATGAAAATAATTATGCACTCTGGAAAGGAAGAATTGAGGTCTATCTCTTGGCGCAAGGTTACGAAGTATGGGACACTGTTCAAAATGGATTTACATCAATCACTGATGAACAAGGTAAGAAGAATTTGGTAAATGATGCAAAAGCAAAGAATATTATTATCAGTGTACTTATTGAATCTGCTTATCATAAGGTGTTGGGTTGTAAAACCGCCAAAAATGTATGGGACAAGCTTGAGAATATATATGCAGGTGACTCAAATGTCAAAGAAGCAAAGCTTCAAATCTATAGAGCAAAATTTGAGCAACTCATAATGAAAGAAGATTGCAACATTGCTACATACTTCCAATACGTTGATGAAATAACCAATACTCTGAAAGGATTGGGAGAGCCAATTAGCGAGAAGACTATCATACGAAAGATTCTTAGAACGCTACTAGGGAGATTCAACCCAAAGGTATCAGTCTTAGAATACAGTGCAAATCTGGACAAACTCAGCAAGGAAGAATTACATGGAGTTCTCATAGCATATGAAATGAGACTTGATGAAGAAAAGGGTACTTCAAATCTAGAAATTACGTTCGTTGCATCTAAGCAAACCAATAAGGACAAACAACCTTCAATTGAAATGACATGCACCTGCAAGTGTGAATAAAAGGGAGATGATGGAGAAGGTCTTTCAAATGAAGAATATGCTTACTTTACGAGAAAACTAAAACCTGGTAAGGGAAAATTCAAAGGTAAACTTCCATTGATATGTTTCGGTTGTGGTGAGGTTGGGCATTTCGTAGCAAAATTTCCAAACAAAAGTGATGGAAACTCAAAAGGAAAGAAAGGCTTTAAGAAATTCAACAAGCAAGGCAAAAAGAAAGGATCCAAAAGGAACTTTCTCTCTAAAGAAGATAGCTCATCATCCGATGAAGAAAGTGACAGCAAAGAAGAAGCCAATGAGAGAGTATTGTTTATGGCCAAGCACAATAAACGCAAGAACAATAAACAAGAGGTATCAAACAACGAAGAAGAAGGATGGACCATAGAAGAATTTTATGAGGAAGCAATCAAGCTTATAAAAGATCTCAAGGCAGAGAAGATCCGTTCCAATACTCTTGAAGAACAAGTTCAAGGTCTCAAAATTGAAGTTGAAGAACACAAATGCATTGAAGAGTCACTTAAAAATAAGTTGGAAGAAAGAAACCAAGAAAGGGAATAATTAGAAACTGAAGTAGTTTCGCTACGTGAAGAAGTGAAGAAAGGAAAAACTATCCAAAACTATGCCAACAGCTCAAGGGCATTGGAAGAAATCATCAACAATCAACGATCTTACAACGAGAGAACTAGAATCGGTTACAAAGAAGAAGAAGTAGGACCTTCTACAACAAAATACAATGAACCTATGAGATTTGACATGCATGTAGACTTCATTGGACAAAATTCACAAAAAACAGCCTTGGAAGACAATTCCTCGACGAAAATTTCCATTCAGGTACCAACATATTTTTTATGGCTACTATTATTCATGTGGAAAATTTGGTCATAAAGCTGTAGAATGTCGCACGTACCATAGGAACGAATACAATTCTGTAGTAGATCTAACAAGAAAATGTATAAAAATGGAAAATATGCCCAAGAAATAACACCATTGAAGATAAAACTTCAGATCTTCATTAATATCAAAACCCTTAAGGTAGGGCAACACCATACATTCACTCCTTAAGGAAGGAGATCACTCCACAAGCCATATGCTTGCCCATACAATAATCCTTGACATCTCTCAATGTAGAGACTCTAGTCTCTATATAGGTTTCATACATGCAATACCATGGGTATCTCAATACCATACATCCAATACAATGGGCTTATCACTTTATTCCCTAGCTACATGTGGTCCCTTACATAATGTGGGTTAACCACTTTATTTATTAACTATGGCCCAATTATTTATCATTCTTATATTATTACATCATATTATTCCCTTGGGTACCTCCCTCTGTACCCTATATTATCCCCCCTAGGTATACTACATTACACCCCCCTCAAACATGTTTCGTCCCCGAAACATAAGAAGAACACAAATAATAAGATCTACTCAAAAGAGTATTCCAGTGGTACCATTCACATGCATCCAGCCATCCCAGAGAAAGGTGAACACTCGATCTAGTCGATGTCTCGCTCGCTTGAGATGGAAGTGGGTTCTGGTGGTTCTTTTGTGTTGATGTGTTGTGGGTGGATCGTCGCACCTCTCTATGTGTCATCCAAGGGTTGTTGTCCTTGTTGCTAATTCGTTTCCACCTTCCTGGTTGTTGTCTTGTTGGGTGATGCGGGTGGTGATATGTTGAAGCTTTAACTGATGGAACATCTTTCATTAATTCCTCCATTATTGGTGATGGAGTGGTGTTAGGTTCTTTTGTTGGTACTTTCTTTGATGTCTGTGTTTGGCTGTCTACCATCAAAGGCTCATCATCTGATGTGTCTGCGTCGTTAGAGATTTGCACTTCTTCCTCCCTAGTCTCTCCATGGTTCCTAATGCAAATATCGTGCAATGTAATTTTCTTCTTTTTATACCAGAGTTTCATGAATTTCTTTTGCACATTAAAATTGACAGTACCAACGGATTCCATCCAAGGGTGTCCCAAAAAAACATCCACAACAGCCATATCTAAAGCATAAAAATCAGAATGCAACACATACTTATCCATATAAATCTTCAAATCTTTATAAATTTGAACATCTTCATTATCAACCTATTTGTTTTCAATATGTTTTGCTGGAACTTGCAATTTTTTAGCCAAATTAACATTGATACAATTATGCTTGCAACTAGGAATGATAGACACAATGATGTTCTCTTTTTGAATACTTCCATTAACCTGTAATATGGAAATATTAGTAGAAAAGAAGTCTTTATGTCTCTTAGTGTCCTTCTTTCCGGCTTTAGACCACTTGTCCAAAATTATTTTTTCAAGTTTTTTCTCGGGAAGTTTCCTCACTGCGCCGTCAAGTGAGGTCCACCATTATGTGCCTCATCTTTCAAATGAAGCCCTATGGAGCATATCCAAAAATTTCGGTATTGAGCCTTGATATTTTGTAAAAAATCTTCAATAGTAGGGCCATCATCTTTTCCTGTAAACTTCATCTTGCAAGAATCCATAAAATAAAGTAAGGGTTTTGAAGAAAATCACTTACTTTGGAAAAAATTTAAAATGGGCATTACTCGGTCAATATAACTCAGAATCCTTAATATAACCTGTTTTTGAAAATGGAATAGCCATTCTACATCTAACCATGTGACTGAAATCCCGATCTAGGCACTCTGGAAACACAGATTTGCGCTGCAACTGTCCCGCCGTCACAAAATTTCTGAAAAAAATGGCTGATTTTAAATCAGTGATAATTCCCTCATCCAGACTCCAATTTGACCGATTATTTTTTTGAAATTAGACGATTTTTCAAGAGGAGCTCAGATATATATATTTTTTGTCTGATATTGTGCACCAAAATCTACTAAAAATGTCAGGAGATCCGTCGTACACAAATTGCCGTTAAAAACATTTCTACAACACAACTAAATTTAAATCAGCGATATCACCCTCATCCAGACTCCGATTCGATCGATTTTTTTTTTGAAATTGGGTATTTTTCTATAAGGAATCCAGATCTGATATTTATTTCTGAAAATTTTTCACCAAATTTTCCATATTTTCTCTACAAACTCGCCGCCCAAAAATTTCCTGCAAAAAAAATGAAAAAACAAATCTCCAAACTCCGCCCAAGAAAGTGCTCTGATACCACTTGTAGTAGATCTAACAAGAAAATGTATAAAAATGGAAAATATGCCCAAGAAATAACACCATTGAAGATAAAACTTCAGATCTTCATTAATATCAAAACCCTTAAGGTAGGGCAACACCATACATTCACTCAAGGAAGGAGATCACTCCACAAGCCATATGATTGCCCATACAATAATCCTTGACATCTCTCAATGTAGAGTGTTGAGGAGGTAAATCCCCTCTGCGGACAGAGGCGATCCCTACTAGCCCAGATTGGGTCTAGCAACAATCAAACACGCTATAGTGCAGGTTCCTAATTGTAAATAAACCGACTTGCAAGGAAGGCTTACCTGGAATCCGACGCTGTCATTTGTAGAAGAGGTGGTGCTCCCGTTCCTTCGCCTTGGCAAATCACAGTCCTCACTATCTCCGTGATCGGACACCTGCACATGCAAGAAACAACACAAACGCAAGCATAAAATCCAGTACATACAACTATATATCAGTCGAAGAGGACATGACTCATGAACATGATCAAGAACAAGAGTGGAACCATAATCGATAGTCGCTTATCATTAAAGAGTCAAAAGAAGAATACAACCATAGCTTCGACGCAGCACTCTCCTTTA
The DNA here is from genome assembly GCA_034641835.2 of Pinus albicaulis. Lineage (NCBI taxonomy): Eukaryota > Viridiplantae > Streptophyta > Pinopsida > Pinales > Pinaceae > Pinus > Pinus albicaulis. The sequence goes on along the minus strand of JAXQQM020068583.1, from coordinate 16,358 downwards.
GCGGGTCGTCAGCACAACATGTCTCGATAAAGCCTGTCAGGGATGGGACAAGCCTCTTTCTCCGGATACTTGGCAATAGTCTCCTTGCTTGGATTTGGCCTTAAGGGAATCAAGAAGGCTCTTGCAGCATAAGGATGTGAAAGCTCTTGGGAACTTGGAGATTAGCTTGCCATGGAAATGAGCAAGCTTTTATAGAAGGAGGAAGGGGAGTTGGGATCCCTATAATTATGGGATTGGCCCTATCATCAAGGAAGCTTCCATGAGAGGTGGCAAACCACTTCCTCTCTATGGAAATCTGTAGCCAAACCTCCCAACTCAAGATAGAAATTAATCCAGGAATTTGTTAGGATGAAACTTCCGCCTTTTATTTTTTTAAAACACCTCTTAATATGGTTGGCGCGGGTGCGGCTCTATGACAGAGCGCCAATCGGCGCGCCCTCTTTGGAGGATTTCCCCCTTGGCGCGAGGGCTGAACTATGGAACCGCACCAATGGAAAAAGAGCTATTTTTAGGGTTTTTTGCAGGGAGATGTCTTTAGCGCAATTAAAGCTCATCTTCAGAGGGATGCAATGAAAGTATTTTCAAGTCTTAATTCTGCCCACAGGTCACAGAATGAGCCCTCCAATGTGCGGGATGGGGATTGTAGGGACGGTGACAAATTGCTGTGTAACAGATGCCCCCTAAAGCATGAGGCCCGAAAGAGAGAGAGAGGGGTGAAATGATTTACGAGAACATGCCGACCGAAAACACCGCCATCGAAAAACCTGCGGAGCGAAGTACAACTGATGTCTCAGATACATGATATATATGCGTGGTATGGGCACAGCCATCCATAACAGAGTGTACAATAATCTAGATCCAAGGCATGGACGCAGCCATCCAATGAAGATCGATAAATAGACTTAGGTATGGTCGCAGCCATCCAATCAGTGAGTCATGTAAATAATCATAATAATCCACAATATCGCAGCCTGGATTACAACAGACACAATCCAGGGTCTTGCGCTCCATCTCGACCCGAACAAAGTACAAGTTCAAGCATGCGAATATGTGAGTTGAAGTCGAACATGCAAGAACATCGTCTGATTACCAGCCAATGATGAAAGTTGTTAACAGACGCGAGAGGAACCACCAATAATGAAAATGGCCCTCAAGGTACTATAGGTACAATCTACGGCGTGTGAATCAATGAGCTGGCGTCGAACACCCGTAGAATCACTCGATCGGAGGCCAATGATGAAAACCTCACGTCGAATGCGACGAACCTGCCATTGAGGCATGCAGGCTCCAAGGTACCATAAGGGAGTCTCTAGATCAGCTTCCTGGATAATGAGCCGGAGTCGACAGGAAGTGACCTTAATCGAAGGTGGGCCATAATGTTTCCCACATCATCGACACGAGACAAAGGAACATAATGTTTTTTGTGAATCACGATCAGATGAGAATTAGAGGAAGGTTGATACTTTGCAGAGGTCAACTTTCGAACATGTAAACGGCACGACAAGGACTTGTAGCATTTGACATCAACTATCGGAGGTCATGGTGACGCAGGCAATGAGCAGATGAGAGTATCAAAAGTGATTATCCAAAACCCATGGAGGCAAAGTGAAGAACGAGACATGCCCCAACCCGACACGAATGCGGTGGCAAGTGCCATGTTCAAGAGCTTACACATACCGCCGACACACGACGACGATAATTTGCCCATTTTCCACCATTTATGAAGTAGTACCCCAATTATTAGGGATAATAAGCTTCAAGGGGAACAGGGGATAGCATATGCTTGTAATATAAGTCCGCCTTTCGGGCGAATCCATCCTAGTACATTTAACGAGCCCTAGGAAGGAGTGACTCGAATAACGTCATTTCGACTGAATCTGATGTCATCAGGGTTTAACGAGTCTGACAAAGGAAGAACTCGGCGTCTTTTCATATTTAGAGAGTTTGAAAAGACAGCAAAAAGTAAACTCCAGCGGTCCCTTTTCTTAGATAGTTCCCCGGACCCGAAAAGGTAGAAAACAATATCCGAGAAAACCTCCTAGTCACGATAGGCTAGGGTATTCCTTTTTCATAAATAATCCATCCCATCCCGAAAAAGGGGTAAACGTATACCGGGTAGATGTCGATTTGTGTCCACTTTAACGAGATCGAAACGACAAGGGCCTCGGCAATCTTTTCATGTTTAGAGAGTCAGAAAAGAGCTGAAAGATGACTCCAGAGTGACTTTTTCGTGTATTTACCGAGTCCGAAAAAGTATAAAATACAACTCGTTTCACCGTTTCAGTTGCGTGAAAGACCTGTTGCTGCACAAAAAGGCAAGTGTAAAACCCATTTTCGACACAAATACATTAAAATATTCAGAAAAATAAATTTCAAAACCTATTTTGAGTTCAAAAAGTTATAAATATGTCAAATGGTAAAAATAGAATTACTTTTTACTATTTACCTCACCGAAGAGCAGTAGTGGTCCAGTTTGGTGTGCAAACTTCTGACAGTGATTACGACCGATCTGGGCTACCATTCAGAGTTCCGTCAGTTCCAGGTAAGAGGCACTTCTTTGTACTCCATTTCAATCCATTTTTTAATAGTTTTCCATCATGCATTAAACTTCTGAGGCCACTTTTTAAATTTTTAGGGCCCGCTCATTGGCGCGGGTATCGGGCACGGACCCGCGCCAATGGGCTTTTACATGCAAAGGGCTCACACTAGCTGGCACGACTGTTCAGGAAACAGCCGCGCCAGCGACAGAAACTCAATTTTCGCCTAAAAATTCGAGATTTTAATCAAATTGAATGGAATTTGAAGCTCATCAGAGATCTAATTAAGGGTTTTGACCATGTTGATGCAGTGAACCGAGCAAAATGGTGATTGAGTGGAAAGAAAGGGAGCACGGTGAAGAGGATGAACAAGCCATGGAAAATGAAGTTTGCATGAACGCCCTCAGGAACTGTGGGCTAAAAAAGTTCTTCCTAACACCTTGTTTACGAGCTCAGCCTGAGCTTCTACAGTACTTGATCAATATGTGGGACGCAGATGAACAAGTATTCAAACTGCGAGAGCAAGTGTTAGAACTGGAGGTTGCTGACGTGTACTTCATAACCGGATTATCGCGCAGAGGTCCGGTGCCCATATTGACAGGGAGTAGACCATCTGGTGAGAAAATGGAGCAAGTGATGGCACGAGTATGCCGAGGGGCACAACTGGGATCTGTAAGTGGAAAGGTGGACATCCATACCATTCCTGATCTGGCACTGAGAGTGGTGCTACATACCATCACGCGGGTTGCGGGGTCGCAGGCACCGCACGAGGCCACAAAGGCCCAACTTTTGTTGGCCTCAGAGTGTATGACTCCTCTATTGTTCGACTGGGCCACAACAGTGACGATAAACATAAAGAGGCAACTGACCAAATGCAAAAAAGCCAAGCTGAAACAGTTTGGCTATGGTTTTATCCTGGTATCGTTCATTCTGGAACAATTACCAATCTTCCAGGGCCAAGGGGCCATAGTAGCTGAGCCTATTCCACGAGAGCTAAGAATGGCTCGCTGGGCAGAACTGATGCCCAGAGCTGGAGGGGGCCAACAGATGTCCTGGAGGCCGGAGTTTTTTGGGTGGTTGCGGCATCAGTTGATTGTAGTGGAAGACTGGCCATATGCCGGTACCGACTTCACTGGTGATCCAGATCTCCCACTGCTGGAGGGAGATGATTGGGACGAGGAGTTGGGTATGACCCCTTCTCTTTTTTATTTTTTATTTTATGATTTTTTTTGTTAATACATGTTCTTCCTGACACATTTTATATGTATGCAGACGTGGGTCTAGAGAGACCAGCCGGTATGTCTCCTATCGCATGGAGGACTCTTCCCGCACCTGATCCTCAGGCAGAGGGTGCAGAGGGGGGGGAGTTAATCCAGAATCTCGAGGGCATCGCCCGAGGGATCCCAGACTATGCCCGACTGGCGGATGTACCGATGGCGTATCAGAGACACACGGTGGGAGTGCCCAGTCGCCTCCACTGAATTCTGAGACGCTTAGTGCGTGCAGTTACTTGTTATCATGAGCACCATGCGGATTAGACTCCTAGGACTTTTATCATGCATATTTTTTGAGAGGCATGTCGTCTCCGGATGTATTAAGACGAACATATATATTTTTTGATTTATTGTGATACACACTATGTAAACATTTCGATAAATATATACCATATCTATTTCTGGATGGATCTTTCTTTTTCATGTGATGATGATTTACAAATTGCGCAAATGTCTATCTAAAACCAAATTAGCTACTGCATCAGTTAACGCATTCATATGCCTGGGAATATGTTGGTATGTAATATAGTCAAAATTTCTTTCCAGTAAATGAATACGCAGATACAGATGTAAGATGGATGGGTTTCTGACCAAATAATGACCGTTCAGTTGTAATACCACAAGTTGCGAGTCTAGATACACAAGTAATTCACGGATACCAAGGTCTACAACCTCGGTTAATAATTCTAATACAACACTATATTCCGCGATGTTATTTGTAGTACGTCCCAGACACACACCTTGCAGGTTGACCAACTCACCAGCAGGATCGTAGATTACCCAGGCTGCTGAAGACAGATTCCTGGTACTGCGGGAGGCACCATCCGCGAAACCAACAAACGAATGAATGGACATCTGCACAATCAGGAAGACCCGATCAGTAGAAAGATGTTTACATTGCAAACCACACCACACATGCACACAAATGAAAAAAACACACTTATGTACACACACCACACCAAAAATCACTTCAGGCATAGTCTTTTTTGAGGTACAGCCCATTTCTGGGCTGCGCCAGCGGAACTCCTTCATAATCTATAAGCTCATAAGCCCCGTTCTTCAAAACGCGTTTTACTATGTAGGGCCCATGCCACATAGGTTGGAACTTACCGGCCCCAAGCTTGTCATGTGCTTGATTGTACAGGAGGACGAGGTCTCCTTCAACAAAGGAACGAGGAGAAACCGATTGATCAAAGTGAGCTTTGACCCGCTTCTTTTGTGCTTCAATAACTAAAGCAGCTAAGCGGTGGTTTTCATCTAACCGTTCCAGATACAAAAGACGCTCTTCCTCGGCAGAAGTGTCGGGTAGAAGTTCCACAGCTAATTTCAACGAAGGAATCTCGCATTCAACTGGAAGAGTTCCTTCCAGACCATACACCAATTGAAATGGTGTGAATCCAGTTGCGCTCTTTGCAGATGTCCGGTACGCCCATAGAGCTGAGAATAGTTGGAGGTGCCAATTGGATTTGTGGATACCAACTGTTCGTTGAAGCATAGTGACCAGAACCTTGTTCACTGCTTCAACCTGGCCGTTTGCCTAAGGGTAATACGACGTTGAGCTATCGTGACGTAAGCCCAACTTTGAAGTCAACTCAGCCATCATATAATCTCGGAAGTGAGTACCGTGGTCAGTAACGATGGCTTGCGGGACCCCGAAACGTGCAATGATATGGTTGAATATGAATTGGGCAGCTGTCTTACCGTCGACAACTAGTGTAGGCATCGCTTCGGCCCACTTGGTGAAGTAGTCGACAACGAAAATGATATACGCATGCCCCCCGGCCGAGTGAGGGTTACACGTCATAAAATCCAGGCCCCATTTCGCAAAAGGGCCGACGGTAATAACATGATGCAAAGGGAGAGGCGGCGCGCGCATCTTGCACTGAAACACCTGGCACGCGTGACATTTACGGACTACAACGATACAGTCTTTGAATATTGACGGCCATAAATAACCTGCTCGCAGAATCTTCTGGGCAGTAGCATATCTGGACATATGTCCACCACAGGCGCCACTGTGGTAGTGATTTAGAACCCTTTCAGCCTCTTCCAAGGTTAGGCATCGACGGAGCACCGAATCTAATCCAACACGGTATAAGGTATCTCCTACGATGCGGTAGGGTTGAGATTGATGCCGAATTCGACGTCAGGCATCTTTAGTCAACTCAGACCGAAATGTGGAGGTCTGAAGATACACGATTATGTCGCCATACCAAGGGTCGCGAGTACTGATGAGGAAAAGAGTTTCGTCCGGGATATGATCCTCGGAAAGTGAAGGAGTGGAGCCTGTCGGGAGCGAGCATATAAGATCCACGAAAACCAGTGATTTCTTTGACTTAGCAGTAGTGAACTCTAAGTCAAATTCCTGCAGGATAACGATCCATTTGGAGTATTTTCCCCCCAGCAATTTTCTAGAGAGAATATATGTCATGGGGTTGCAATCTGAAACCACTGTTATCGTACACAACAGGATGTAATGGCGAAAGCGCTGCACAGCGTGTACTGCGGCTAACGCCAACTTCTCGACGTGAGCATAACGCGTTTCTGTATCGAGAAGGTTTCACGATAGATAATAAACGACATGTTCGTTACCATCATCATCATCCTGCACCAGAACCATAGCAATGGTGCTAAATGCGGCGGCGAGATATAAAGTGAAATCGCGGCGATAATCAGGTGGACGAAGCAAAGGAGCATTAACCAATAACGTCTTTAGCTTCTCAAAGGACTGCTAAGCAATTTCGTCCCAATGGAAGGGAACATTCTGCTTTAATAGGCATGTGAATCCTTTAGCCACCTCCGCGTAGTTTGGGATAAAGCGTCGAAGGAAGTTCGCTTTTCCCTGTAGACTCTGTAACTGATATAACGAGGAGGGTGATGGGAGGTTGATGATAGCCTCGAATTTTAAAGGGTCAAGGTGAATTCCGTCTTTGGAGACTATGAATCCCAAAAGACGGCCAGAATCCACGCAGAAGACGCACTTATGAGGATTGAGCCTAATATTGTAGCGCCTACGGCGGAGGTGTTCAGGGTGATCCTCTCGCCCAGCTGAATGAGCTGGCAAGTGGTCCAGATAAGGCTGAACGATATGGTGAATGTCATGGAAAGCATAAGACATCGCACGCTAAAAAGTGGCTCCAGTGTTCTTCAAGCCGAACGGGAGCTTTTTATACGCGAAAGTACCCCACGGATAGATGAATGTAGTCTTATGTTGATCCTCAGGTGCAATATTGATCTGATTATACCCTGAGAAACCGTCCATCAAGGAATAAATCTCACTTCCGGCACATTCGTCGATAATCTGATCTATGAACGGAGTGGGATAGTTATATTTTGGACAGGCGCGATTGATGTCGCGGTAATCAACACAGACCCTAATAGTACCCTACTTTTTATCAACAGGAACAATGTTAGAAACCCATTCTGTGAGGGGGATGGGATAAATAAAGCCCGCGTTCAGAAGTTTTTCAACTTCTGCCTTAATTGCAGCGGCAATCCGAGGATGCATGGGGCGTAAGCGTTGGCGCACGGGCTTCGCACCCGGATAGGTTGGAATCTCATGCACTACGATACTGGGATCAATCCCTGGCATTTCCTCGTAGGACCAAGCGAACACATCTTTGAATTCTTTGAAAATATCAGTATAGACTTGAATCTCATCAGGAGAACAAGTCACTCCCACGTGAATATTCTCAACGATCCCCGGTTTGACGGAGATGTCGATCGGGATGGTTTGAGTGATATTACTCAAGTTTCCCTCCGAAAAAACCTCGTGCGTCAAGATGGGCGTTTGGAGAGGAGGAGTAGGAACCTGAGATGCATAACGCTCCAGACAATCATACATTGCCCCCAAGCTAGACATAAAAGAGGAGCGATGATGTCCATCGCCCCAAGGCAGCTCCTCGAGAGACATAGTTTCAATGATGGCTTCATCGGAAGGAAAAGTCTCTTTGAGAGGATCAGGCGAATCGGCCATACCAAGCCAGGGGGATTGAGAGTAAACATCTAGAGCCATGCTCAAAGGAGCATGCTGAGGAGGTGGAGGATCAGATGCGGCAATAATTTCACAGTAGCTGATCTCTACTGGAGTCAAGGGCATTGATTCTCCAAACTCAAACACCTTCTCAGGCGTAGGAATAAGCCAGGGGTCATCAGACCTGGAAATCATGTTAACTTGAGCGGTGTGCGGTGGTGGTGCGGGAAAGATACCCATGAGGACGGGGTCTTTGAAGAGACCGGGTCCTACACTATCAGGGGGATTCGGAATCTGATCCACGTATGGTACGTTGTTCTCGGAGGTGGAGGTGAAGAAGGACAACTGATCCACCGTGACGATTTTGCCCTCATGAGGGAACTTAAGAAGTCGAAAGACGGTGGATGGCACGCATAGCATGGCATGGGTCCAGCTGCGGCCAAGAAGTATATTGTAGTTGAGCCTGGCGTCGACTACTTCTACTTCCACGTTGACAGTCTTCCCCTGTAAAGTGATCGCTAAACTCTCGAGAACACCCAGGGGTTTGGATTCCCGACCATCAAATGCCTCGAGGGCATTGGGAGATGACGCAAGGGCTGGAGAGCCAATGGCCTTCCAGCAAGCGGATGACATGACGCAGGTAGAAGCACCTTCATCCACAACGGCGCTATGGATATTAAGACCGTTAATCCCGACTTGAATAACAAGAGCTATCTGATGTGGAAGTCGGGGGGAGAAATTCTCTAAATCGAAGGTGAGAAGACTCGAATCGGCGGGATCAATGCCACCGATCGCAGACAATAAAGCCTTCCATTGTGAAGGACAAATTTGAAGAACTTCTAGTGTAGACATAGCAGAAGGTGCCTGTGCCAAATCCTCAACAATGTTGTAGTGTTGAGTAGCACGAGCATTCGGATTATAAGAAGATCTTCGAAGAACACCTTTAGAAGGTGGCTTCACAACGGGTTCAGAAGTAGGCTTCTCGATTTCCAACGAACTGGAGACAGGTGGGGGAGGCGGTCCATCCGCAACTGCCTTCCCGGGTGCCTGCCGCGATTCATTGTAATCCTTCGAACGCATAGTGACAGAGATAGGTGCAACAACCTTCATCATGAAAACTTAGGACCCAAATGGTGCAGATGGTGACGGCTGTTCAACCATCTGGGTCTGCTGAGATGGGAATGGCTCTTTAAGAACTGTCGGAGTCCCTTTTGAGCCTTTGAGAAGTTGACTAACCTCGGATCGTTGTGGACAATACTTAGTATAATGGTCTCCTTCGCAAATGAGGCAGGGGTACTTCGGTTTACGCTGAGAACCATCTTCAGTACGAGATTCGGATTCTGGCCTCGGGGCATCGGACTTGGATTTACCTTTTCCCTTCTTTTTCCCTTTGGAGGCTTTCTCCGTAGGATTGGCCTGAACGACGTTCACCTCCGCGGTTTTTCCAGAATCTGATGGGGTGGGAGTAGCAGGAGTATTGTTTGAAGAATTAGACTTATGCTTCCCATTCGAAGACTTCTTCGAATTCTGAGATACAGAACCAATGACACCATCCACTGCGGGGGTAGGTGGAGCCTTAGAGGTTTCGGACCGTGGGGCATCAGGCAAGATATCATAAAGCGTGTCGGACTGAGAATATACAAGATCCAAATATTGGGCACACTCAATGGCTTGTTCCTCCGTCACACACGCTCCCATCGCAATATCTTGGGTGATTTTGTTCACGAAGGAGGTGGTGAACCAGTGAGTTAGTATCTGATCAGGTATATGAAAATTGATCAGTCTACGACAGCGCCGCCACTCATGAATGTGATCAGAAATGTGAGTGGCTTTATCCTGCTTCAGAGAAGTCAGGAGGTGCGTCCCGACTTCATAACGAACCGGTAACTGAAAGTGCGTGAGAAAAGCCATGGCTAAGGAATTGAAATCTTGGAAGATACCACGGGATAACCGATGTACCACTTAGCAGCAGCTCCAGTTAAAGTGCGCTGGAAGAGGCGTAGACGAATCGAATCGTCGACCCAAGAGTTAGACGAACACCAGAGATGATACGTCATCACATGCGCCTAGGGGTCCTCTCCAGCTTTCCCCTCAAACTTGGGGCAATCACCTAGTATCTTGGTAGGAACCGAGGCCAATACGGATTATGTAAAATTGGATCATTGGTCAATTTTGAAACATCCGGAAACTCCAATGTGGTTAGGAACGGCAATGGCAGATTGACCGACATGCCAGGCCCAGGATGAGGACCGGTACCCGTACTCCACAATGGTTGTGAATATCCTTGCCCCCATGGGTTCTGTCCCGTAGGATTCTGACCGTAGGGGGTATAGGTCGTATAACCATACTGATTTGGATGCTGGTAACCAGTGTGTGGGGCTTGTTAACTAGAGTGTGGACCCTGGTTAGGATTCGGCCCCGTATAAGCAGCATTTGGATTTGGCTGCTGAGTATAGGTGTAACCGGGTGGAGGAGGATAATACTGAGAACCTCTGGGGTGGTAATAATTCGGTTGAGATTGACCATGAGGATAATAACCGCCCTAAGGATGAGTCGGCTGCTGATAAGTGGAACCCTGTGGAGCCTGATAACTAGGGCGCAGCTGTTGATTTGGCTGCGGCATCAAATAAATCGGCTGCTGGGCAGGGTTAATGGAATGAGCGGGCTGCCCTGAGTGAACAGGTTGACCCGACTGAGAGGGCTTCCCTGAATGAACAGGTTGACCCGACTGAGAGGGTTGCCCTGAATGAACAGGTTGACCCGGATAAACAGGCGGCGCCGATTGCGCAGGTTGACCTGGCTGTAAAGGAGCCCCAGGTTGTGCCGGATGGGCCGGTTGGCCTGGAGGCGGAACACCAGGTTGTACCGGATGGGCCGGTTGGCCTGGTGGAGGAATAGGATCAGGTGTTTGCTGGTAACCGGTTTGACCTGGAGCAGAACCATAGGATGGTCCCGGTTGATATGCAACGTTAGAAACAACAGGATACTGCGGTTGCATAGGCTGAGAAGGCTGGATTTGCCCCCCAGGACCATAGACCGGTCCCGGTTGGTACCCCGGCTGAGGCTGTACAGGTTGACCGGAAGGGCTATAATACTGTCCTTGCGGACCGTATGATGGCCCTTGCTGGCCCGCAGGATAGCCTTGCATGGGCTGCCCCTGTGAGTCATAAGAATAGCCAGGTTGGCCCGAAGGTTGGCCTTGGAAAGGTTGCCCTTGCGGGTTATAAGCCTGGTTATAAATTAAACCTTGAGCATGGAGGTAAGCCTCAAGAGCGGGTAGACACAAAATGTTCCCGTGCTCATCATACTGACCTGGAAAAGCATACACGGGCGTACCATCCTATGCATAGTGTGAAAATTAAGAGCGTTTGGGATCTTGGGAGGATGGTCCAACCTCGGGGTTCGGCTGTTGCAGGGACAACCGATACTCCTCCGGAGAGATATTCTCCGGTATAGCAGTCGCTAGATAAATGTCTTCAGGAGATGGCATAGCCCTAGCAGAGGGTGTCGTGGCAACGGGTGCAGATGCATCAACACAAACAGTGGGCCGGACAGGTACAGAAGTGACGGGTGTTTGAGGAGAGACTCCTGGTGAAGGAGCAGCTTGCCTCGGAGAAGGAGCTGACACTCCCATAGAGGCAGCAGCGGAAATGATCTGACCCAAAGACCTGTACCCCGGTGGTAATGAGGGACTGGCCGTTGACATAACAGCTGATTCAGAGTTGTCTCCCGGAAACAATCTTCGTGGGAAGAGCTGATAGTCTTCACCAGACGTTGGAATTTCCTCACCAGAATCACTCATGGTTGAGCCTTCCGCTAGATCTCGCAATAGACGGCGAGGACTAGGAGGAAAAACAGCAGCTATAAAAGCCAAACCCGATGTAAGAGAAAGGAAATCAGCTCCTAATCTCAATTCAGACACAGGGTCCGAAAAGGGCCAATCGAACTCAACTGGTCTTCCAAAGGGTTGCTAAAAAAGAACCGGTCCCCCGTCAGGAAACTCGGAAACAATGGGCTGCTGTTGTTCAACAGAGGATTGGGAAACCTCTGATGAATCGTCCGTGTAAGGACTACCAGTAGACGAAACCGAGGGTTCCGCCACTGTGACAAAAACGACAAGAGAAAAGATCAAACACACACACGGGCTGAAAAAGAGTCAAGACACACGATCAAACGGTCAACAAGCAAAATCTAACAGGGCATGTAATCGTGGGTGATTAAATTTTTTACCACATTGAAAAATAAGAAACTTCACCGTTTCATGTTTTAAGAGTCGAGAAACGGTAAAAAAGGTGACTCTATCTCTTTCAGATTTGACACAAGCGTGAAAGGACAAGCGCTTGGTGATTCTTTCAAATTTATGGAGTCAGAAAAAATCAAATGACTGCTCAGGAATACTAGGCAAAAGGGTGTACCAAATAACCGTGAACTGCAATATACACCTTGGTTTCAATAATGAAAGAGAAATCAACCAAGGAATTTCCGTACGTGCAAGAAATCTCCCCGAATGTTGTGTCCGGTGTATCACGAGTATAGGGCGGCAGACTTGGCTTCCTGTGGATAAAGGATTGAAACCTAGAGGGGTCTCCCTTTATATACGCGACGGTACGGGGAGCACAAGTCTGTACTAGCACTGTCTAAAGCCAAAAGGCGAACGACAGCTACTAGGTTTAAAGACGCCGGAACACGTCTCTAGCCTAGACCTATAAATGTGTTTCGTTAGATTTCAATGCTGCCTTAGTGTAAATTGAGTAGATTTTAAATTTGATCTTCAATTACGTTTCAGTTTTCAGGCCCTAACGAATGTGCTGTCAAAAATATCTTAAATGCAAAACTACATGCCACAGTACACCATTTCGTTCGATGAAAACTAGCTACAGAAGAGTTGAGAGTTTTTACACAAACAAAATGATCAGGAGACAATCAATGATATCTCTAATGCAACTAATGAAACTAAAAACTTTTCTTTCAAATTCACTAAATACTAGTAAAATCGAAAAGATTTCAATTTGCACTAATCAACCAATAAGCAAAAGAGATTTTTTTATTTTCAATGTTTGATAGCTAGATGCACTAAACATGTAGAAATTTGCTGAATAATGAAGATTTATCCACTGAGATTATCCTGATCATACATTAATTCGAATTCATGTATAACACATAACCTCTTCTACAATCAATCATCAATTTGGGGAAATAGAAACAGTCGCATGCGCACATAAGCACAATATGTAATGGGGAAAGCTTATAGCTAAAAACCCCCAGCTATTTGTATATTATAATAGAAGAGAAACATGTAACAATCTCAGTACAATACTCCTCACAAGTACTCAGTACTGTCTCCAAAAGTTACACACAAACTAGCTTGGTTTTGAACAAGTCACAGGTTCAAAATTCATCCACTAATTTCCTGCCTCTATTGCACAATCAAGGATGGTCTAATGAGAGATCCAAGTTTGAATCTCACTGGCTCCAACTGCGCAATCATCATTGGTAATCTCCTCCAATGCTTGTGAAAATCTCATGCACAACTGTTGTCGCAACTAATAGCAAACTCACCCTTTCATCTACCTCTTCCACTGGTCTCCACTGAACTGTCCATGCACTGTAGTGAACTGATGTGTTCTTGAGTTGAATAATGAGTTACTAATTTATGAATTAAATAATATTTAATTCACTCCACTCATTACTAGTTGATTAGCTAGTTAAACTAATCTCAACTAGTTCAACTAAGTTAAACCGAACACAACTCCACCAACTGTCTCATCAACTCCACCAAACTTCTGCCACCGAAGTCCTAACTGAAGTCAACCATGCATGAGCTCACCAAACCCCTAGGAATAGCGTAATTCCTCTGTCAGATGCATGAGCCACTTCTGTAGCTCGAACTGAAGTGCTCCAAGAGAGTAAACTGAAGTTCAGAGTCCAAATATTATTAAGGGTAAATAATATTTGACTGACCTATTTTTAGACAGGCAGTCTAAAAATAGACTTCGACCTGTATGTCTAAAAATAGAGGTCCATCTATTTTTACCAACTTGACCAATCATCCAAGAATAGCATACTGCAACTCCTAGACCATTCTCCATATGTCTAAAAATAGACATAGTCTAAAAATAGACTTTGCGCCAAAAATACCCTGCGGGCCCACTTAGTGAAGGCGACTTCATTTCACTAAGCTCCATCATCTTGTTGCATTTTCAACACTCCCTCTCAACAAGATATGGATTATCTGCAACCCCTATCCTGCCTCTATGGAATTCGAATTTTCTCCTGGTGAGCGCCTTCGTCAAGATGTCAGCATCCTGATCCTCCGTGGGAACATATGAAAGTAACATGATTCTCCGCTGCACACAATCTCTGATATGATGGTACCTAATGTCGATGTGTTTGGATCTATCATGAAATACTGGATTAGCCGAGATTTTAATGCAACTCTGGTTATCACAGTAAATCACTGTAGGCTCCAAATGCAACCCGAACAATCCAACGAGGATCTTCCTCATCCAAATAGCCTCGCATGCAGCCAAGCTAGCTGCCATGTACTCGGCCTCTGCTGAACTGAGTGCCACGGATCTTTGTTTCCTGCTGTACCAAGAAACTGCTGTCGATCCAATGCTGAAGATACCTCCAGATGTGCTCTTCCTGTCCGTTGGGCTCCCTGCCCAATCTGCATCCATGAAGCCAGAAAGCCTCACCTCATCCTCCTGTCTGTACCACAGACCATATCCCGATGTGCCACTAAGATAACGCAATACATGCTTGCCTTCCTTCCAGAAGAGCTTGGTAGGCTTAACCATAGCTTGCGAAAGCTGGTTAATAGCATAGCATATATCGGGTCGTGTATTGACCAGATACATAAGCGACCCCACCAACTGTCGATAGACAGTGGCATCCACTACCTCCGCTGAAGTAGCATCCTCCTTCCTCCAACCACTAGGAAGAGGAGTGTCAACAGGCTTGCATCCATGCATGTTGAACCTCTCCAGTATCTCCCGGGCATACTTACCCTGAGAAACAAACAGTCCTCCACTGCGCTGCCAAATCTCCAATCCCAGGAAATAATGAAGGAGGCCCAAGTCCTTCATCTCAAACTCTCTAGCAAGATCCTCCTTGCATGAAAGTATCAACAGCTCATCACCCGTCAAAATTAGATCATCTACATAAAGTACAATGATCAGCAACTTCCCCTCCACCACAATCTGGTACAAGTTAGGATCCGCCTCACTCTTGGAGAATCCAAGTCCGGTGAAATAACTGTCTATCCGTGTGTACCAAGCACGAGGTGCTTGCTTCAGCCCGTACAGTGCTCTCTTGAGTCGGCAAACATGCGACTCACTGCTGAAGATCTCGAAACCTTCAGGCTGCTCTATGTACACCTCCTCCTCAATGACTCCGTTGAGGAACGTAGTCTTCACATCCATCTGATGAATGTGCCACCCCATCTGCGCTGAGAGAGCAAGGATCGTCCGTATGGAAGAGTACCTTGCGACAGGTGCAAAAGTCTCCTCATAGTCAATCCCCTCGATCCGTGAGAAGCCACGGGCGACAAATCTCGCCTTGTACTTCTCCACACTCCCGTCAGCCGCCTGCTTCACCTTGTAGATCCATCGCGAACCTACAACTGATTTCCCAACCGGTCTTGGGACAATCTCCCATGCACTGTTCCTGATGATCGAATCATATTCTTCGATCATGGCATCAACCCATGCGGGTTCCTCCACAGTTTCCTCAAAAGAGGATGGCTCTGTCACAACACATTGACTCATAAGAGCCATGTATCCAGTGTACCGATCCGGTGACTGTCTCTGTCTGCGCTGTGCTGTAGGTGGTCCTACAACCTTCTCGGCATCCCGAGCCAGTCGCTCAGCTTCTGTAGTGCGCATGCGCCCTCTGATGGTTGGCGCTGCCTGGGTGGTTTCTTCCACCTCCTGAACCTCCTCTTGTGGCCGATCCACATCCGGAAGCTCCTCCTTAGGAACTAACAGCTCCTCATCTGCATGCAAGTGTAGCTCCCTCTCAAGCGAACACTGCATGGCTTTCTCCTCCCGAAATTTTATATCCCGTCGCACAACAGTCTTGCGACTGTCTGGCACATACACCCGATAGTTGTGAGGTGTATCAGTGTACCCCACAAATATTCCAACTTCAGCAGTTGGATCCAGCTTCCTTCTTGCATCCTTCGTCACATGCATGTGGACAGGAGATCCGAAAATCCGCAAATGAGAAATATCAGGCCTCTTGCCAGAAAACGCCTCCTCCAGTGTACTCATGCCAAGAATCTTGTGAGGACAATGGTTCTGCACATATACTGTTGTATTGCATGCCTCAGCCCACAAGTGAAGGGGTAGGCCCTGATCATGCAACATCGCCCTGATGTTGCCTAACTATGACTTTCTAGATGAATTGAAGAATGTTTGTATCAAGATTCCATTGCTACAAGCCATTCGAGAAATTCCTATTCTAGCAAAAACCATAAAGGAGTTGAGTTTCAAAAGACCAGGAAGAAAGCTAAAGGACACAAGAAGAATCCACCTGGTAGGAAAGATTGCAGGCATTATGATGGGAAAAATT
>JAXQQM020090154.1:0-36096 GCA_034641835.2 Pinus albicaulis | reverse complement strand
ATCCTTCATTGATTTAGTCATTGCTTGCATCTCTGGTCCTTGGATTTCCCCCCTTATCAATGGCAGGCCAGGGCCTTCCTTCCAATCTTCTCGAGGCTTACGTCAAGGTTGCCCCCTTTCCCCCTACCTTTTCATCTTGATGGCTGAATCCTTTAGCAGGGCCCTTGATCACAAACGATGCACCGGTCTCTTCACTGGCATTAAATTTGGGAATGGTGTCAAAAACATAAATCATTCCCAGTTTGCAGATGATACCCTATTAATGGGAGGTGCCTCCAACATCATAGCTCGTCGATTCAAAACACTCTTAGACAGATTTATGAGTTACTCTGGAGGCTTGATCAATCATCTTAAGAGCTGCATTTATGGCTGGAATGCAAGTGCTCAAACTCTTCAGAGCATTGCAAGCATCTTCGGGGTTCCCTGCAAATTATATTGGGGGCACTTTACTTATCTGGGTATGCCAGTAAGTGTGGGCTCTTTGAAAGCAGAAGTCTGGGACACCATTATTGACAAAATGAAAAGAAAAGTGCAGCAATGGGGTTCTTTTTGGCTTAACCCAGCAGGGCGCCTTATTCTCCTGAAATCTGGTCTATCTTCACTGCCCTTATATCAATTCACTCTGCTGCGTGCTCCAGCTAGTTTTCATCATAAAGTGGAAGCCATCCTCCGTCACTTTCTCTGGCAAGGGGGAAAGACTGAAAGAAAGAAATAAAATCTTATAAATTGGAAACAGGTCATCCAATCTTATGAATATGGTGGTCTGGGGATCAGATCTCCTCAGCTTCTTAATCAGGCCTTCGGTGGCAAGATAGTTTGGAGGCTCATCACCGGAATCTCTGCTTGGTGGAAGAAAGTGCTAGATTTCAAATACTTAAACACTTCGAGAAAGCTATTATTATACCATGACATACCCAACAGAGCTTGCACCAAAATCTGGGGGTTGTGCAAAAAAGTTATTCCCTTTCTCCCTGCAAATGTTTCCAAGGTTCCCAAGGGGAGCAACAACATCAGATTAGGAGTAGACAAAATAATGGGAAATCAACCAATTAATAATTGGCCAGGAACCCAGCAGATTCTCTCTTATCTAACCAATAAAGGCATTCACAACCTTGCTCAAATATCCAAATGGGATATTCATACTCACCTATGGACAGGATGGCAATTCCCTGACATTCTTGATGAGCTTCGAACCAGTCTGGACAATCTGAAGGTTTATCTCCATGGTATTGCACCCACCAAAGAAAATGAGGAGGATTGCCTCTGCTGGGACCCTACAGGTGCTAACTACACAGTCAAGGCCGCTTACCAATATATCAGCAACAGAAATACTCAGATGCCCAAATGGTCACATTGTAAGACTGTCTGGAAGTCAGAGACCCTTCCCAAAATTAAATTCTTTACTTGGATTCTCTTAAAAGGAAGAGTGCTAACCTATGACAACCTCCAAAAACGCGGTTTTTCAGGCCCTTCACACTGCCCAAATTGCTCTGCAGCAGAGGAGACTATACAGCACCTCTTTATAAGTTGTTCCTTCACCACTGCTTGTTGGAAAGAAGCTTTCCAGCAGGATCACCTTCCCTGGGATTCGCAGAGCACCGTCGTTGATCTCTTACACTCATGGAAGTCGAATTACCCTTGGCAGCGCAAGAAGAACCATGCGGAACGAAGAGTCTGGAACGCCCTTCCCTACACTATGCTGTGGCGTATTTGGCTAGCTCGCAACCAAACAATCTTTAATGATAAGCAAATTGACAGTAGAAGGCTGCATAACAAGGCTAAAGGTCTCGCAATGGAAGCTGTAGCGGTTAGCTGTCAGCGAAACTTTGACACGGCTGGGCTCCTTGTCGAAGAGCGGAATTTTATTGGAGGTATGCTCGATTAAAGAAACAGAGATCTTTACTCCGGGAATCACAGGAAAATCATCAGCAACATTGAAACTCCTAACATCCATTGGAAAATCAGAATGACGGACAAGGAGTTCGCCCTCTGGTTAAAAAGCTGCAACTCTTACTATTTATTTTTTGATGAAGCTTCCAAATCAAATCCTGGTAAGGCCGGGGCAGGCGGAATCATCTGCAACGCTAGAGGAGACATCGCCCTTGCCTATGAATGGGGATTAGGTTCAACTTCCAATAATAAAGCTGAGGCTCTCGCCTTGTATCAAGGCCTCCTTCAACTCCAAACTCTGGACATTCGCACACCTACAGTTATTGGAGATTCGGCAATCATCATCAGCTTAATGGCTCATAAGCGAACTGCAACCAATATACTACTCCAGCAAATATTAAATCGATGCCAATATCTAGACCAGCAAATGTAGAAAGTTCGTTTCATTCACGTCCTACGTTCTCACAACAAGGAAGCTGATGCTTGTGCAAACAGAGCATGCCTCAAACCATTGGGCAATCTCAGCAGCAATGCCATAGAATCATTTTGCTTTCTGCCATGATATGGATTGCTTCAGATCCTTTGCCTGCAGAGGCAGCAGTAGTCACCATTTCCAAAATTTTGATGGCAGCCAGAATTTCTTTTGGGGCAGCAACGAGTTCGGTCCCAGCGCAGTATATCCAGGATCAGCGGGCTCTGAAGGCGACCTTTCTGAATACACCATAGTTTAAGAATGTTTTACAAATGTAGTTTTTTGCTATCCCAATTTGTTAGAATCTATACTAGATCAGTCCTCCCTATAGTCAAGCATTTTCGGAGCACTTTGGACTCTGGGTTCGCTCAGGTCCTGCCCCTCCTCTTTTCTCTTGATTATGGCTCTGTAACACTGGAGCTTTGACTCCCATTTTCTTTTTATATATACAAAACGCACCCGATTATGTCAAAAAAAAAAAAAAAAACTAAGTGACAACATTTTATTAGTAATTGACAACAATAAAATTTGAAAGGATAGATGACCAAGCATTGAAACATAGATAAAAAAAATAATAGGAAGTATTGCTTCTTAGTATTATATAAATGTTATAAAGAAAAGCTCCTATGAAGGAAGGGAATATTGTGCCCCTATCACAACATACATATATGAGATAATTTGACCCCTATATTAGGTCTTTACGGAATTTTGAAGCCATATAATTCAATGCAACGGATCATTAATATTGTTGTATGTGGTCAATTATGTTATTAGATGTCACTAACACTATTTTGGGATGTTTGGGCTTGTTGAACATAATTTCTAAAATTGGAAATCATATCTACTATAAATAAATAATATGTAGCTCATTGTAAATCATCACTCATCATCATAAATTAATATATTCTCATGTACTTTATCACTTATCATATATAAGGTTCAAAATACTTATTTTGAGTGGCAATAAACCCGCATATTCCCTTTCTTTGAAAATATTGCTTCCCATTATTTCTTCATTGCTTATATATAGCACATGTTCTCTCATTGAATAGCCTCATTATATTACCAATATTTCATTATATTTTTTTTTATCTCGAGTACATTATGTTGTAAGCATGTATGCTTAATATGGTATACATAAGATGAGCATACATATTTATGTCATTGTATATACGAAAACATGCATATCTCACTAGATGGGATGATGTGAAGTTGGAAGAACTTTCTACACCTATAAATGTAAAACCAAATGAAAATAAGGTAAACAAGTTGAGTGTGTGAATGTTGGTTTATATTTGTTGTTTTAAATTCTTATGAATCTAAACATTATGATGAAGCATAATATGAGGTTAAGTAGTGAGGGAACCCTAAAAATTTGAGCACAATGCACTCTTAAAGCATACATGGTGTTGGAAGAGATAACTCAAAAGTAAGAAAACTATTCATTGCGGGTGGAATTGCAAAACTCATTACTAAGTAGAGAGTTAGTTTGATCTAGGTGGATATTGGTGGCCACCCACCTATTCCATTTGGACCCCCCACCATCGGTTCTTTCAATTTTTTAGTTTCAGCACAGCTTACTATTTTTAGCAGTTATTTGGGTCCTGAACTTCCGGAGCCATTTTGACGCCCTAAACAACGTTTTTTGGGAAAACTAAGAGAAACATGGAATTTCATTTTGATGTTTCTCATGTCAAAAGTTTTATTCCTCAGATAGATATTTCTAACAAGGTATTGATCACATCAAATGGATATCATATGCCAAAGTTACGTCCCTAGGGAGTTGATGTACCAATTTACCCAAACAAGGCCGATAGTTTTGGCACTTCATCTCCTAGGGTTAGGTTTTTGGATGTTTAAGGTTTTCCATTGTTTCTAAATAATAAATAGGCCTTTGAACGTCATTGTAACACATTTCAAAGGCATGTAGCCGCCACATCTCTTCTTAGAGATAAGCTATCAACACCCTAGCTAGTTTATTTTCATTATGTCTGTAAGCATATTTCAACTATTTTTTATTAATGAAATGGAGTTTTATTTCCACTGCATCTCTGTGTTTATGCATATTTATATATTTTATTGCGTTCCTACATAAATCTGGATTAGTGGTATCAGAGCGGTTTGTTTTTTCTATGTTTTTCTTTGCATGTCCCCAATGTGGTCAAGGTATAAGGAGTTAGGGCTCAATCTAGTTGAACCCTTGCAAGATCAGCCTTTCAAACCCCGACAACCTCCCATGGAGGAAGAAAATAAATATGAGGGAGCAGGAGATCCTATAAAATTATTGCTTGAGGAGGCCCTTGAGAAAAAATGGAACGTGATGCTGGATAACTCTTCCCAGATCCTTCAACAGTTGCCGAGCATATGCATCCAGAAGCCACTCTGGAGGCACCACTCCTTTCAAGGTACATGTCAACTTCGACATTCCTGTATTTGAAGGCTAGATAGATGCAAACTCCACATATAGATGGTTGAATTTTTTGGAAGGGTACTTCTTGGTCCATGATTTCTTCGACCGAAAAAACATTACTTTTGCACTCCTCAAAGCCGCCCCCCATGTCAAAGACTCGTGGGAAACCTACTATGAGCAAAAGGACGGGAGGGGACCCTCTCTGTTCTCGGCCATACCCACTTGGACTTCATTCCAAGATGACATCAATGAACAATATTACCCTATGGGGAGCTATGAGGAAAATTACATCCAGTGGACCATGCTACGATAGCAAAGGGATCAAGATGTGCACGAACTCACAAATTTGTTCCATACCCTGCACACAAATTTGGGTATTAAACATTCAGAGAGACATTTTGTGCTCAAGTACCACAATTTTTTGCAAAGATGCATTCAATATGAAATGGTTTTCCTCGACATTACCTCACTTGGCACAACATATTGCTATGCCGCCAAGATCGAGAAGAAATTTAAGTAGAAGAAGCAAGACTTTGGATCCACAAATACAAAGCCAAGGAAGGTGACCCTGAACTGTAGAAAAAGGGGCCAATCCAAAGCGGGGTGACTCAAAATAATAACATAAATCCAAAGAAGGACAAGAGGAAGTGGTTTGAATTTCATAATAGCCCCAATCACAGCACAAATGAGTGTCGAGCCAAATAGTCGATGGTGGCCGAACTTAAGGCACCCGAATCAAATGCATGTTTTGATCTTGAGTTAAAACTGGACAAGGGAAATGAAAAAGGGAAGCAAATAATTGATGCAGAACCTTGTGCCATTTTTGCCACCACCAAGCTCTAGAGGGAGGATCCTGAGGATCCAGAGGAGGGGGAGCGCCTCTTCCATTCACAGATGTGGGTGAAGGGTTCTCCACTGTAATTCCGTGTCGATAGCGGAAGCCAAAAGAACCTCATTAACACAAAGTTCATGAAGAGGCTTGGCCTATTGACCATAGCACACCCACAGTCGTATACCATCGGGTGGCTTCACCAAGGAAGATATCTTCGCGTCCGCCAGCAATGTCGCCTTTCGTACAGCATCAAGCCATTCACAGATGAGGTATTATGTGATGTTACTCCTCTTGATGTGTCTGATGTATTATTGGGCCAACCATACTTATGGAAGCGACATGTTGTGTATGATTCTAGGCCTCATGCTATTGTTATTACTTTGGGAAACAAATTGTACAGGATACAATAGTTAGTACCGCCTCCTGCCATCTCTTTGACTACTGCAAAACAACATTGTAATATTGTTTCCCAAACCAGGAAAATTATTTTCATTATTATTCACCCACAAGACAAGAATAATATTGTGGCCATAGCCTCAAAACAATTCTCCCCTACACGGCAGCAACAGATGGACAAAGGCGTGGATGAATGAGGGGACATTTTATCCTCACCCACAGAGGTTCCTCTACATTTTCAGGTCAAGCACTCCATTGATCTGACCCCAAGCGCGTTGTTGCTTGATGTTGCCTACCTCAAGCGACCACACAGACTAAATCCATACATGTACTAACTGAGTTTTATAAAGCAACCAAATTTATTGAACGCATCCATCACATCCGCCAGCAGGTCTATGACATCGTCGACAAATCCAATACCAAGTTCAACAGAATTTGTCTCATCCCATGGAGGAACTCAACGCAATGAGTACCATTGCTTCCTAAGGGGGGAGGAATGATCTAGGTGGATATTGGTGACCACCCACCTATTCCATTTGGACCCCCCACCATGGGTTCTTTCAGTATTTCAGTTTCAACACAGCTTACTATTTTTAGTAGTTTTTCGGTTCCCGAAATTCTGGAGTCGTTTTAATACCCTAAATGATGTTTTATGGGAAAACCGAGAGCAACATGGAATTTCTTTTGATATTGCTTCGGTCAAAATTTGTATTCCTCAGATAAATCTTTCTAATGAGGTATTGAGCGCGTCAAAATAAGATCATATGCCAAAGTTACATCCCCGAGAAGTTGATGTACCAAAGTTACGTCCTAGGGTTAGGTTTTTGGATTGTTAGTGTTTTCAATTGTTTCTCAACAATAAATAGGCCTTCGAGCCTCATTCTAATAGAGTTTAGAGGCTTGTAGCCGCCATATCCATTCTCAGAGATAAGCTACCAGCGCCCTAGCTAGTTTATTTCCATTATGTCTGTAAGCATATTTCAAATATTTGTTATTAATGAAATGAAGTTTTATCTCCATTGCATCTCTGTATTTATGCCTATTTCTATATTTTATTTCGTTCCTGCATAAATCTGGATGTCACTAACACTATTTTTAGATGTTTGGGTTTGTTGATCATAATTTCTAAAATTGGAAATCATATCTAATGTAAATAAATAATATGTAGCTCATTGTAAATCATCACTCATAATCATAAATGAATATATTCTCGTGTACTTTATCACTTATCATATCTAAGGTTCAAAATACTTATTTTTAGTGGCAAGAAACCTACATGTTCCCTTTCTTTAAAAATGTTTCTTCCCATTATTTCTTCATTGCTTATATATAACACATGTTCATTCATTGAATAGCCTCATTATATTATTAATATTTCATTATATTTTTGTTATCTTTAGTACATTATGTTGTAAGCAAGTATGCTTAATATGGTATACATAAGATGAACATACATATTGATGTCATTGTATATACGAAAACATGCATATCTCACTAGTTGGGATGATGTGAAGTTGGAAGAACTTTTTACACATATAAATGTAAAACCAAGTGAAGATAAGGTAGAAAGGTTGAGTGTGTGAATGTTGGTTTATATTTGTTGTTTTAAATTCTTATGAATCTAAGCATTATGATGAAGCAGAATATGAGGTTCAGTAGTGAGGGAACCCTAAAAAGTTGAGCACAATGCACTCCTAAAGCACACATGGTGTTGGAAGAGATAACTCAAAAGTAAGAAAAATATTCATTACAAGTGGAATTGCAAAACTCATTACTAAGTAGAGTGTTAGTTGGATGAAAATAAAGAAAAAGGTTAAATGCAAAAGGATTTGAAAAAGTAGGGGTGGACCATGAGGTCGCATTCACCCCCTAAAACATTGGCATCGAAGATGGTGACCATATATTTTTATATCCAATGTATTTTGGATAGAAACTATACCAAATGGACTTAAAGCATAGTTTTCTTCAATGGATATTTAGAGGTGCATATGTATCAATCATTATATTTATACATGGCAAATAAAAACCATATTTTATGCAAATTAGTAAGGTTTTTTATAGGCAGCAAAGTCTACACAATTTAAAAAGTAATACCTATTTTAATTTCAATATTTGATTAACAATGAAGCCTCCAACATAATTCATTAGATATAAAATCCAACGAAAAATTAAAGGGTTAAATTTCACCATGAAATTAATCTATGTTTTTTTCCAAAATAATATTCATTATTTTCTATATTTTTCTATAGATTTTCTCCCAAATTCTATAAAATAAAATTATTTTCCTCTAAAAATAACTAAATTTTCTAGTAATTTATTTGATACTCGTTAATTTGAATATTTTTACAAAAATACTATCAAATAGTTTAATAATTAGTAAGATTCATCAAAATTTATACACTTTAGAATAAGTATAGTTCCCTAAAAAAAATTTAACAAGTGGATTTTGAATGCATCACAAACCAAGAATTTTGAATGTTTATTAAAGAGGGTTTCATATGGTAGTATATACAGAAACTTCTCAATATTTGGGTTTTTCTAAAATTACCAAAAACACTACCTCAAAACTATCTAATTACAATGTACAAATAATTGATAGGAAACATCCTATATTTTACAACCACAAAGCCATAATTCAGTGTAGTTGATGTTAGAAAATCAGAAAGGAAAAAAAGATTCTCTTATGTTGATAATTACTTGTGATATTTTTGTAGTATTATCAACTTTATTTTTGTTCTTATTCTATCTTCTTTTCATCAAGAAATCATCAAATCAAAACAAGAAGATCAACGACACCATATGTAGGCACTCAACCAGGGCTAAAACCCCTCTATAGGGGAAAACCCAGTCAAACTATTCCACTAGTAAATCAAATTGAGATAGACCAAGACCTTAGACCAAAAGACTCTTCTCACTCCACCAATTCAACCCTCAAATTTTCCTTCCAAACTCCAAAGATAAACTGCAACAATATTGTATCAATATTGCATCAAATACTAAATTTCAGCCCAGCTACTTCAAAATTTTAGCCCAGATACTACAAAATTTCAGCCCAGGTACTTTAGAATTTGGGCCTAGCTACAGTTCTAAAACTTTGACCCTTCCAACAACCTAGAAACTCTGCATGTGTGGTAGTAGAGAGATAAATTTCACTTATTTTTCTTGACAGATACTTCCTTCGCCTTCTCTAGGTTTTCCTTCTTCTTCATAGGGATTTCGCTCTCTTTTCTTCCTCCAACTACTACAGATCAAACTTCTGATGATGTGTATTTCAAATGAGGTTGAGTTGTTGCCTTTATATATTTAATCTATGAGGTTGAATTCCATTGATGAGGCCGACTTTTCCTTCTTGAGGCCGACTTTTCCTTCTTGAGACCGACTTGGTAGAGAAGACCTAAAATACCTAATTTACATCAAAATAAATTTCATCCTTGATAAATGAAGCCCAAGAAGGGTCTTTTACATATGAAAAGGACAAGGAATCTTGACATAGTCCATAGAATCAAGCAATGGAGGCTTTGACCTATTAAATATTGACCCAAGAATGAAACCCATGCATTAATAAGTCAATTTTCTTTTATAATCAAAATTATTTCTCTTTCATTTTACAAATACTTTACATCATGAAGACTGACACTAGTTACATTTTTTTTAAACGGTTGAATGCACAACTGCCTTATAATGACATCTTGTATGATCATGAAAAGTCACATCTTGTATATATAGAGAAATTTTTCCAATTATCAAGGTGCACAATTTCATGATATGAAAGTTAAATGTGGAATGAATGTCCATTGAAAATGATGTTTCCACTATTCATACAAGTGAGGTTTTTCATTTGAGTAAAAATCCAACTTCTAATAGCATCATTGTCCTCTAGAGAAAAGCATAGAGCTAAAGTAATTACTTGTGACACTATGGATTGAGGGACATTGCTGATTTGCAAGTGTTTTGAAGTACACTAAAAATTCAATGTTTCATAAGTGAATCAAGCATGTGGCATCTCATTGACACTATATTCAGAATAAAATGGATAAATTAAGTCACTTAGAAACAAACCATATATGTTCACGATGTAGCTCCAAATCATGTAAAGGTACATTGACATTATTCAATAGCATGGAAAGGAAAATATAGAGAGTAGATTTATTCTAAACTTCAAACATATTTACCAACCTCTCAAACCACATTTATATGTAAAATTAAAAAAAAATATTTCTTATAGTTTCACTTACAATTTGTAAATTTAAAATAAGTTTGAAACAAATTACAATGACTATTAAGGAAGACAACACTAATGCAAACTATGTATCATACTTTGGTGAAATTTAATAATGTGAAATGATATAAGAAATCTTGAGTGTTGAATTAAATCCCAAGTCCTTTATAATTCCTTGGTTGTGCTATCTATCATACCTACTTAATACACCAATATATCCTATTAATGTGAAATGATATAAGAAATATTGAGTGTTGAATTACATCCCAAGTCCTTTATAATTCCTTGGTTGTGTTATCTATCATACCTACTTAATACACCAACATATCTTATGTTTGTGATTTTATTGCACATGTACATATACAACATTTAAATGTAATGATCAGGTGATTAAACCACAACAAATACTTAAGTTAGATATAATGCACTCTTAGATATTTAAACTTAAGTAAATAATGGAATAAATCAAGTGGTATGTGCATGTGAGATCTTCTATATTAACTCCTTGAGTAAATCATGGAATAAATCAAGTGGTATGTGCATGTGAGATATTCTATATTAACTCATAATTGTGCATACAGCATTCATCTATATCATTTTAAGTCTCTATAATCTCTAAATTTAAAATAAGTTTGAAATATATTAAAATTACTAATGACGGAGATATTACTAATACAAACTATGTATGATACTTGGTGAAATGTTATTAATGTGAAATGATATAATAAATTTTAATTGTTTAATCAAATCTCGAGTCCTATTTAATTCCTTAGTTTCACTTATCTATATTACCTATTTAATACACCAATACATCCTATGTTTGTACATGTATTACATGTGTGCATATACGATGTTTAAATATAATGACCACGTGAATACACCACAAAAACCATATAAGTTATAATGCAATCCTAGAGGTTTAAACTTGAGTAGTGCATTGAATGAATCAAGTGGTATGTGCATGTGAGATATACTATATTAACTTCCCATTGTGAATAATGACATGCATATATCTCATTGTAAGTCTATAGCATGATACATATGCATCATTTGTGCATATAGCATTCATCTCTCTACTCTAGTATATCAACTTCCAATTGTGTGTAAAGACATTCAATCTCATTGTAAATATATTGTTCGATACATATACATCAATGTGCATAAACTAGCATTTGCCCCTAAGGGTTCAAAGGTACACCGAAGGATCGGACTGTGTGTTAACTCTTGTGCAGATCAAAGGGCGAAGTCTCCATTGATCTTAGATCAATGGTGATCCACGAACAAAATCGCACTGCACAAAAATAGGGTTGTGTGCTATCTAAAGCTCCACATGGCAAGCAGGAAATTCCATATGAAGATGGACTGCTCAACTGTCAAGAGCACGAAGTGACTCCAGCGAGGGATAGAAGGGCAGCTGCCAAAATGATTCAGCACAACATGAACATATCCAGTTAACCTGCGTCGGGCTTCACACTCAAACCCAGAAAATGTCCCAAAGCTACCTTAACAATTCATGGCAGCTTCAGCTTCCGAGCCAAAGAAAAAATGAAAAACGTATGACTCTGTCAAAATTTTGAAGACCGTGAAACTAGAAGGGAGCCAAACAATCTGACCGATGATGTGGAACACCGCGGCAACCTGTGATGGAGCCAATTACAGTTTTATTTCCTTATAAATTTTGGAGCAAGAGGACGGCTTCACAATCTTGGTCTAGGACACTTTTAAAATCTTGCTCCAACCCTTGGACATGAACGGGATCGAACACTCGACCAGAAATCCTAGTTTTTCACAAAACCCATCTGAGATCAAATCTTATTCTTTAACGATCCAGTAGCCAAGAGGCCAATACCACGACATTATGATGATGATTCAACATCTCACCATTTTCAACATCTCACCATTGCAACAGATATGCATTTTGATGTGAAATTGACTGCAAAATCAATCAATCAGTCGAACATGTGCAAGAGATTAAGAGTTATGTTTTTCATTCAAAGAGGACATTGTTCAAATGCTCTCAGGAACAACGAATCTGAACAATGTCACAAACATAAACCCCTATAATCAAACACCTTCAGTGTAATTATTATTAACAAAAACCTATATATCTCTTAATATTAAACCCTAATGGAAAAGAAATGAAATATTTACCCTTTTTCAAATAACTCACTTTCTTTGCCTCTCCATTATTCCCACAATACCTCCAATGTTACTATATGACCAAGGGCTCCCTTCATACAATTACCCTTGAGTGTGAGTCAAACTCATGATTTACCAATGATGTTGTTGACTTAATTAAAACTTAAGTGTTTACCTTCCTGAAATTTAAGTCCACAAAGAATATCTTGCTATTGACGCTATGGTGGCTTGGTCCATGGAAACCGGACTCAGATGACGGTTGCAACTAGCTATGGAGGATGATGTTGGGAGTGGATTCAATTTCCATACTTAGCTGCGCACTTTTGCGATCACTCCATGGAAGAACATAAGCTTGCAGATGTGTATGGGTGGCTTTTGAAACTGTTGTGTTGACCCTTTATCCCTGGGGAAGATTCTCCTGCTTCTGGTTTGCTGCAAATTCCTGATGTCCCCTACACCCAACGTACCTTCAATTAGTGGATTGACCGACATGATACTGATGGGTGAGGTCTTCACGGGTTGACTGGCTGTCACTGAAATCGGCTTTACATCCAGCACCTCGATCTGTGGCTAAAATTGCTCCACTATAGTGGCCCTTCAATAGAGAAGAAGTTGCACTAATAGAATCATGACCCAAAGAAATTTTATGGATCTGACATCGAAATCACTGCCCTGGAAATAATTCAATCTAGGGGAAATTTTACAGGTCGACAAGAATAATGTGAACACTCACTGAGATTTTGCATTATTCCAAAATCTACAATCAAACTTAAACCCAACACATTATAATAATCGAGCTCTGAGCTCTGTATTCCTAACAATATGATTAGATATGTGTATCTTGTCATGTATTCATATGATTAAAGGCCTTTCAATGCACTTCCATTTTATGTTTTGTATCAATGTTGAATAAATTCCTGTCATATACTCTTGCTCATTCGGTTACCCAAAACGTGAAAAGTTACACTTCTTGCACCTCTAGTATTGTAGAGAGGATTCTGAGGAACGAAACAATTAATGCTCTAGAGGTGGTGACAGAAAATAAAACTTTATATTTTTTCGAGCATGATGCTGAACATTTAAAGTGCAAAGGGACCTCATGTGGCCTCTAGAGGATGGTGATTAACCACCTTAGACACGCAGGCTACAACGCAGCAATCTGCAATTTCCACTTCAAATACATGGCTAGAGGTTTACTTCATATGAGTAACAATTAAGATGTTTGTTTTCCAACTTTATGGTTTTCAATGTTTCAGTGGAATCGAGAGCTAAAAATCGATTTTTCCTGCATGTAACTATGAGTACATGGACATGATATTGAGGAGCACAAAAACAGGCAGAGACATTCATTTGTTTGTGGACTTGGATTTCAGAGCATAGTTTGAGATAGCGAGACCCACTAAGGAATATAGCACCCTCCTTAAGTTGCTTCCCAAGATATACATGGGGAGGGGTGATAGATTTCAGTCCATTGTTAAAATAATGTGCGAAGGTATGAAAAATTCATTGAAGAGGAAGGGGATGCACCTTCCTCCATGGAGGAAATACAAGTACATGAAATCCATGTGGTTCACTCCCTGCAGCCGAACAATCCCTCCTT
The DNA here is from genome assembly GCA_034641835.2 of Pinus albicaulis. Lineage (NCBI taxonomy): Eukaryota > Viridiplantae > Streptophyta > Pinopsida > Pinales > Pinaceae > Pinus > Pinus albicaulis. The sequence continues at coordinate 22,138 of JAXQQM020090154.1, read as the reverse complement.
TTCTGAGCAGCAATATTTAAGGGATGAAGAATAGAGAAAATCGTGATGATTATATGACAACAATCGATTCAAAATAAAATCGGCAATGTCAATTACCGTGTGATTATGTTTTATATTGGAAGATGGTGGGCTGGAAAGCAACTTCAGCATTTGTGTCCTCGATGTTCCCAGGCGACTTCAAGGCTGCGTTCACACCTTGAATTGAGTGATGGGGAGTTATGGCTCCGCACGACACTGTTCAGATTCTGTCAGGAACGACGAATCTGAACAGCGTCACAAACAAAAACCCCACAATAGAACACCTTCGGTGTAAAAAATCCATCTCTCATTATAATTATATAGTTTAATACATATGCATCGTTGTGCATAAAGGAATTTAATATATCCATAATATGATGTGTATGCATCCAAATTTTCCACAAATATGGGGAGTGATATCAAATATTTAAATTCATTCTCCAATCATATATCTCTCATATGATGTATATGTATTACATATTCTCACAAAAAATCATGCAAGTGCATCAAATATATCTAACCATACATCCTAGGAAATTGTTTTTAAAGAATGTAAACATATTTTATCATTTACTGTAGATTTAAAAATGTCATTTATTTTTATCATAATAATATCAAATATTATTTCTCTAGAACATTGTACGCAAAACACATTTATATTCCATCCAAACTTCCCAACTAAGAACTTCATACTTTGTCTCACACACAAGTTCATTGATAACCAATCTAAAAATTCATAATAAAATATTAAAGATTTAATAAATAATAATAATAATAATAAATTTAAAAATAAACACATAACAACTCAAAAGAGTGGCTCTGTTTGGGTTTATGAATATTGATTACTAAATATTGAGGGTTAGAAATGTTTTTACATCACTAATTTGCTGGATCATGGTGTTTTGTCCTAATTTGGACCCCCGATTGGCCCCATGAGTGGCCCTTTAGGGAGGGGTGCAACCCCTTCTAACGTAACATAGTCACTTGAGTAGCCAATAAATATGATTGTGCCACTATCTCATCTATCAACGAAGAAAGATTTGAGGAAAACCCAGTTTTGGGAGCTCAAAGGGAAGCCTTCCTAAAAGGAAAATGTCTTCCAAAATCCACCTCAAACCCAAAAAATTTCATCCAGCATAATAGTTTGGAGAAATCTCGGCAGTTTATGAAATATCACACATTGATCTATAATTTCATGGGAATTTTTCCCAAAGAACAAGATATTGTGAAGTGGATTCAATTGAAGTGGAAGTCAAATGGCTCAGTGGAGCAGAGCTTGTGAGTAAAAGGTTTATTTACTATCATTTTCACATAAATGGATGACAGAAAGAGAATTTTAAAAAATATCCCTTATTTCATGAATAATGTGGGTCCTCTCATGAGATTTTAGGAGGAATGTTACAATCCAAAGAAAGAGCAGTTTCTCAAGGCCCCAATTTGGGTCTGACTATATTATCTGTCAGATGATTTCTAAGAACCAGATATCTTGGAAGCAATTTGAAATACTATTGGATATTTTGTGAAAATTTTGTAGATAACGAAGAAGAGAAGGTATGATTTTTATGCAAGGATTTGTGTTTACATGAACATATTATAACCCTTGCGGGAATCAATCGATCTGTAGTATCACAACAAGAACTAGACCCAACCCTTAGATTTTGAGCATGTCCCTTTCAAATGTTTTCGCTATCATGTGTACGAGAACTTGATAAGAAACTAACTGCTTGTCACACTGAAATTTGTCACCATGACATTTTAGTACTCCCTTGAAAGCCTACAATATCAAAGTTCCCAAAATCAAGCCTTGAAACTAAGATAAAAGCTCATAAAAGCCTTAAAATTCTGGTACCGCACTTTCTCCTAGTTTTGCCTACGGTCCCACACTTTTTGGCTATAAATCCTGCGTAGCCAAGCGCACTTTCTACTTGTTAAAAGTGCAGACCCCTGTAAAAGATTAGAAAAGGCGCAAGTAAAATCTAGAAGCTCAGTTAAAGTCATTTTTAGAAGCTTCTAGAAACACTCCTACGGTGGAAAGTACGCTCCTTTCATGTTCGTGCATCCCATCCAATAAGGAGATAACCCCTCGATGTAAGGAACTAATCCCTTTGAAGGAGGATTCTATCCCTTCTTGTATGGAGTTGTAACCTCCTCTTCTCCACTATAAAAAGAGGCATAGGGAAGCCTCAAGGGGTTACCAATTTTTAACCAATTGATGAGTTGAAGTTTTAGTATTGTTGGAGGTGAAGTGTTGTTGAAACTTAGACCCTTTTAGCTGAGATTTCATGTGGGAAGGATTACATACCTGTATGTATCTCAGTTGGAAGAGTGCAAGGCTGATCTGAGTAAAGGAAACACCTGCTCCGGACCCCAGGAAGACCTTTACAACATCAAGGTAGACACGGTTGTAAGGCTCTTCTTATTTAAGTTAATACAAATAAATCCGTTTTTCTCAATAAGCTGTCAATTGATTGTTTATTTTATGGATTCCTTGATCACCATAAAGGATATGATTTATGAATATATGCTATGCAGGTGCTATTTGATGTTTGTTTGTTTGTGATTGTAGATCTACAAATATAACTCTTTCGGGCGACTGAAGGACTACTACTACAAACAAGCATTGGATCAAAGGTAAGATCGTTAAAACCTTTATGTCATTTAATTATGAATCGCAATATATCTAGAGAAAGATAGTTTTGTTTGTCCGTTTGTTGCTAGTTTTCCATAGGACACTTGGGAGGTCTGTCTTGTCCGCAAGAATGACTTATTTGTCCAACAAAATGGAGACTCCACTGGGGAAGAATTTGAGCTTTGATTTCTTTTACTTTTGATTTATGAAGTCATGTTTCTTGATTTTTATTGATTTATATTGGCTTGGGTAGTTAATCCCTATATAATCCTTGAGATATTTTTTAGAATTTTTTGGTTTTTTCTCTTGTTTTCTTGTGTCCACTCTTTTCCTTTTGACCTAGTGCAGGCAATTCCACACTTTTCCTGTACCCACAGTGCGGGACCACACTGGATTGCACTAGATCCTACGGACCCTGTCAAAATTTTGAAAAATCTTAGAATCTTCTTTTTTGAATTGGTTTTTTAGGTTCTCAGTGATTACCCAGACCTTTATCTTCTATCAGAAAGCCTTGGTTAAGATTTTTTTACAACATTTTATTTTTTATTGATTTTCTAAAATATTTTCATTTTATAATGATTTTTTATTTGTCTTCCATCCCGCTCAAATATTAGAAACCTTGGTATGCCTTTAGATCACTAGTATTCTCTTGTTTTATTTTTTATTCTGACATCATAGCAAAAATTGTTTTATGAGTTTTAGATTCTATTTTTCTCATTTGCAAATCATTTAAACTTTTGTTAACAAGTTTGGAATTTCACTTAAAAAACGAAAATTGGATGTTTTTTCGAGTTCTTTCTGATTCAAGCAAAGAATTTCTTAGTTAGATCACAAGCTAAGTAAGACATCCTCAAAATATTTGAAGTTTTAATTCAGATTTAGTCTTAGAATTGTTAGATCTCAATTTTAATGTTTTTTAGCTTTGAGTGCTTTTCTAGAAATTGTAGTGTCTTTTGAAGAAAAAAACTTAGTTTGCAGTTTCGATCTTGAACAAAAGGGATTTTTATTGAGCATAGATCATTTTGAGTTCTCATTGAAATTAGATTTCTTTTCATTTATTCTTGTTTGAAGGAAAGATTTTTTTTTTTTTAAGATTGCATTTCTCAACTCTTCCTTTATCTAGAATTCATTGAAAGAAAATGGATTGTTTCTCATTATAGATGCATTTTTTAGTTTGATTTGAGTTGGGTCATTTCATATCATCAGTTTCACTTTTGCACCTATTGTCTTAAGAAACAGCCTTATAAAATCAATGCTTAAATTAAAATTAACTTAGTAACTTTTATATTTCTAGGGCTCTTTTCACCAATATAGCTTAGGCTAGTGTCTTTGAGTAGGGAGTAATTAACTCTCCAAGACAGTTAAAACAAACAAGTAGTTAATCTTGTGGTAGGAAAAAATCCAATAGTCGCTTGTATGCTCTGGGAAGCTCCTCTTAAAGGATTCAAGCACGAGGTCATATCTGAACCAGTGGGATAATCAATTCTATCTCATTGGGAACAATAGAATATTTGCGCGTATTAACAACGGTAAACCTCGGATAGACCATTGTCGAGGAGCTTGGGGTCACTTTTCGGTATACCTTCGATTATTTCAAGGAGCCTTCAAGGGGATTGAGCTTTGTTACTCTGCCCTTGCACGTATGTCAGATTGTAGACTATCACTGTGTGGACCTTCAAGAACTAAACCACCAAGTGGAGAATCTTATTTCATGCTGATAATAGATGACTTTTCCAGAATGAAGTGGGTAGCATTTCTCAAATATAAATCTAAAGAACTTGATAAATTCAAGATATTCAAGGCATTGGCAGAAAATCAAATAGGATGCAAGCTAAAGTGCATCAGATTAGACAGAGGAGGTGAATTCACAGACTATGATTTTGCAGACCTATGCAATGAGCATGGGATAAAACAAAAGTTTACAATTGCAGGTACACCTCAACAGAATGGAGTGGCAGAGAGACAAAACAGGTCAGTACAACAGATTTCCAGAGCAATGATGCAAGAAAGTAACATTCCCTAAACCTTTTGGGCAGAAGCAGTACACATAGTTGTTCACATTCTTAACAAAGCTCATTTAAGACCAAATTGTGACAAGAATCCTTACGAATTATGGCATGGTAAACCAGCATCAATCAATCACTTTAGAGTCTTTGGAAGCAAGTGTTTCATAAAAAATAATGATGAAAAACTTGGGAAGTTTGATGCAAGAGATGATGAAGGAATATTTTTAGGATATGCATCCAAGAGTAAGGGTTACAGGTGCTACAACAAAACACTACAAAAAAATTTGGAAAGCATTGATTTAAAATTTGATGAAGATCTACCAAAGAGAACAAGAATTACAAGAAGCAGAAATCCTCCAGAAGATCATGAAGAAGAGAACCAAGATAATGATGAACTGAGCAAGACAACAGAAGATACTGATTTAAACTTAGAAGGTCCCTCAAGACACACTTAAAGGAATCATCCAGAAGATCAAATCATTGGGGACAAGAGTCCGGGAGTCCAGACAAGAAGACAACTTGCTAAATAGACAGAAGAAGTATACCTAGCCAAGTTATCTCAAATAGAACCAAATAAGTTCGAAGAAGCCAGAAAAGAAAAAAACTGAGTAAATTCTATGAATGAAGAATTGGACCAAATAGAGAAGAACAATACCAAGGAATTAATTCCAAGACCCACTGTCAAAAATGTCATTGGCACAAAATGGATATTCAAGAATAAGATGAATGAAATAGGGCAGGTAATCAGAAATAAAGCCAGACTTGTATGCAAGGGATATTCACAAATTTAAGGTCTTGGTTATTATGAAACATTTTCCCCTGTAGCCATAATGGAAGCAATCAGAATGTTTTTGGCCTTTGCATGCTACCATGACTTCAAGGTATATCAAATGGATGTGAAGTCTGCCTTCCTGAATGGAGATTTAGAGGAAGAAGTCTACATGGAACAACCTGAAGGATTCTCCTTAACAGATAAACAAGAATATGTGTGCAGATTAAAGAAAGCCTTATATGGGCTTAAACAAGCTCCTCATGCATGGTATTCAAGGCTGGACAAATACTTTCAAAAACAAGGTTTTAAGAAAGGAGGAGTAGACAGCAATTTGTACATAAAGGCTAATGAAAATGAACTCCTAATTGTAGTAGTATATGTATATGACATCATGTTTGGTAGCAACAAAGAAAAGTTAACAAAATAATTTTCTGAAGAAATGAAATCAGAATTTGAGATGTCTATGATTGGAGAGCTCACCTTCTATTTAGGACTTAAAATTCAACAAAAGAACACCGGAACATTCATCTCACAAGAAAAATACTTAAGAGAGATGTTGAAAAGTTTCCAAATGGAAGACTGCAAGCTTGTGTCAACTCCCATGATCATTGGATGCAAGCTATGTGCTAATGATGGATCTGCAGATATAGATCAAAGGCTTTACAGATCCATGGTAGGAAGTCTACTATACCTAACTACCTCTAGACCAGACATTGTGTTGGCAATAGGACTTGTGGCAAGATATCAAGCTACACCAAAACAAAATCACTTACTAGAAATCAAGAGAATATTCAGATATCTACAAGAAACTGCACATTATAGGCTATGGTATCCAAAAAGAAAAAGCTTCACTTTGAAAGCATATACAGATGCAGATTGGGCCAGCTGTGTGGATGAAAGGAAAATCACAAGTAGAGGTGCATTCTATTTGGGAAAAATTCTGGTGGCATAGCTAAGCAAGAAGCAAACTTCTATCTCTCTATCTATAGCAGAAGCAGAATACATAGCAGCAGCAACATGTTGCACACAAGTAATGTGGATGAAACAAAATCTCCAAGACATGAAGGTAAGCATTGATGAACCTATTTCTATCAAATGTGACAATACAAGTGCAATAAGTATATCAAAAAATCTTGTACTTCATTCAAAAACAAAGCACATCCCAATAAAGTACCACTTCCTCATAGAACAAGTAGCACAGAAAGTAGTGAAGTTGGAATATGTACCAACAAAGGAACAAACAGCAGACATATTCACAAAACCTCTTGCTAAAGAACCATTCGAATATCTAAGAGACAAACTAGGGGTAGTGTCTGCACATGTTACTCTCTGACATGAAAAGAAAGCATCATTGCAGGGGGATATCAAATAAGAAGGCATCATTCCAGGGGGATATCAGTCAACAAATATTGTCACAAAAGAACCAAAGCTAGTGAGCAGTGCATGGAACAGGTCCTCAAGATCACAGTATTATGGACAAGATTTGGAAACCAGGCTAGGAAATGTGCAACCCTTTGCCATTGATGTCAAAGGGGGAGGAAAAGCAAGCAAAAGAAGAGTATTAAAGTATTTCCATCAATGCCAAAGGGGGAGACTGTTGGAAATATTGTCATTGATGGCAAAGGAGAAGAAAGGAGCAGCACCTAAACTATCACAGAGAAGAACCAGCAAAAAGAGGCAGCTTAGACACCAGGAAGAAGTAGAGGCAGTTGTAGAAGGGCCATTTGATTGGAGATCTAGAGAGACAGAGTAGAGAGGTTGAAAGGGCCACTGAGTTGAAGATCTGGCCAAAAAAAGGAGGTTTTTGTAAGTAAATTCAGTTGTGTATATAAAAGGATCTGTTCAGTATTATATGGATAGTGTTGATTTAAATTCTATGTGAAAGAGCTTTGATTTCAATAAGAAATTGTATGAGAACCAGTGAGGAGCAATTCCGTAATTGTGGTTTTAAACTTGGCTTTTGATTCATTAGAGCGACCGGTAGAGTAATTGGGTTTTGAGATAGACTATCCTTTGTTTTGAATAATGGTTCTGAATACCATTGAACAGTTTGAAAAATTTGTGGTGAGAATGCTGCATAGGGATGCCAAGAGGTTAAATAACGAATTGGATTGAAGGCGTTGTTAGCCACCTATAATATTTTGTTATACCAAAAGGTGGCTAAATCTATTTTGAGCCTTCAAGGAACAAATTTCATTGCTAAAAATTGTTGACTCTTGAAGTCTCTATAAGGCCTCCTGCCTTTTTCCTCTGTCCAGATCCTACATTGCTGTTTACATCCTAAAAAGCCTCTAAAATCCTTCAAAAATCCCAAGATTAAATACTACTGCATAACCCCTTGTTCTCCTTCCTTTTTCTTCCATTTTCTATTCTCTGTTTCCCATAAAAAACCCACAATTTCATTTTTCTCCATTTCCCTTTCATTAAAATCCCCTTTATAAGGTTAAGAACCCACTTTTTAACCTTACCGAAACCTTCATCTCCTTCAAAAAACCCTTCAAAAGCCATGAAAATGCATGTTTTTATGTATAGGACTTAAGCCCCCTCGAGCTTAGGCCCCTAACCCTTTTTCATCCATATACCCGCACCCTGGAACTGAGTTCTAAACCCTTTGGCGCTTGTCGCAAAGCGCAGATCGCAGAAATCCCAATTGCAGTCTTGTTTTAAAAGTGTTCATCGCAAAAATCTACGCTGCGACCCATCGCAAAATCGAAATTTTGCACCGCGATAATCTCCTTCCCTATATAACTCCTCGGTCATATGGTCCTCCATGCGCCCAACGGCCCGCAATCAGGCGGCCATCGCATAATCGCATTTTCATTGTTTGAAAGGTTTGATCCATCACAAATATTTGCGATGCGATCTGATCGCATCGCAAATATTTGCGATGTGACCGCTCCAATTGCATTTTTCCCCAGCGCTCATCGGGAATCGCAATATCGCATTTTCTCTCCGTCACATAATCCGCCATCGCGTTCTCCATTTTTTCGATTTGCGATCGGTCCCGCCAGACCCACCATATGATACCCCCGCCTTTCATACAAAAACACTTTTTTCCTTTGTAAAGTCAAAAATGATATATTTTTTGATTTACAAAGGTTTTTCCCATTACATCCCGCTGTTGCATTTCCTCCGTCAATCTGCACCCCCACTCCATGATCCAACGGTTACGCTCCTTCCCCGCCTCCGAAGCAGTTTAAACCTAAAACGCAGGATTTCTTAATCATTTTTGTGTTTTGCAGGTGTTTTAATGGTTTTCCATTTGTATAATGAAAGAGAGCAGAGGGCCGGGAAAGACGCTTCCTGCGCCTCTGAGCTGTTAAAGAGAACCATCTGTGGGGTTTTCGCTCCATTGTTTTCTCAATGCTTCATGGGCATTGATGCCTTTAAAAGCCCAGTGCGGCCCTGCACATCGACAAGACACTATTTTATTCAAAAGAACAGTTAAAGAGTATCAGTTTTGAAGACAAAACACAGCAGATGAAGATTGAGGACAGTTTTTATGGGGATTACGGCTAAGACAGTTATCAAAAGCCTAATCACCGATTTAAAAACACGATTTAAAGAAAACTTAAAGTGTTTATCAGACAGAAAGGACCTTCACCGCCATACTTGAGGCGCATTGATTCCTCAACCACTACAGTGCCACCTATTGTCTCAAGACGCTCAATCAGAGGCTGAATTTATTGAACAAGATTAGATCTCTGCCTCGGAACAACTGAAGAGTTATTTCTGCCAGGAATTTAATGAAAGAATGTCCGCAGAATAACCTTAACACCGCGCAGAGCCTCAAAGGTCAACAAAAGCTCCCTCTGAGCTTACTTCATAAGTGTAAACCCATTAATGTAGCAGGACACCTGTATGATTTCTTCATCGAGCCTCCAAGGGCCAGGAAGACACTAATTCTGCATTAATTGTATCTGAGATCTTTTCATCAGATCTCACCTCCTCATCCTTCTATAAATACTTCAGTAGAGGATGAGTGAGGGGTTGGATTGGTTGGTTGTTAATGTAATTGCTGAAGTTTTTTAACTGCCTCTGAGCAGAAAACTCTTGATTGTAGATAGGCTTTCACTGGCTCTTGGAGCTCTGCTTGTAACAGATAGGTTAGGTTGTGAAGAGAGATGGATTAAAACACTGGATCTGAAGATTGTAACTGGTTTGAAGCATCAATACAAGCTGATTTATGGGATCCTGGTCTATGCTGATGGTGATGTGATTCTCACTATAACTGGTATTTTGTTTCTGTTTTCAATTTGTTTCATTTTCCACTATAAAGAACAGTTTAAAGAGGGTTAGGACCTACTGTATATCAGTAACCTTCTCTAGCTGAGAAATCTTTATTTAAATGTGTTATTTCAACTGTTATTTGAAAATGATTTAATTCAGTCTAAGTACAGGGATGCTGGCGTTCCCTCATCTTTTGTCACAGCTGAATGTTATTTTTAAATGTTACGTTCAATATATATTGTGTGAAGATGAATTGAGGAAATCAAGGTTAGCCCTGAGTCCCTTTCTTGTTTGCTCAACTATTTGATTGTTTTCCTTAGGATGTGTTAAAAGCTGACTAGTTTCGAAGTACTTATCAGATCTTAGACCATTCTGTGTGATCTTTGTGTTTCCCTTTGTTTTTATATGTTTTCTATTATAAGTGTATCAAAGGTTGGATAGTTTCAAAGCACTTACCAGATCCTAGTTTGCTTCTATGTTTCTCTTAAGTGCCTGGTCAAAGGCTGGCTAGTTTCAAAGTACTTACCAGATCCTGGGCTGCTCTTTGTTCTGCATCTGTCTTTTCCCCTTTCTTATTGTATCACTCCATTCCATAAATCAAACTTTAAAGAGATCCTTAGGCATAGATGACTTGCCCCATAGACCACTCTTGAACGTGATTGTTTCAATTAAATCCTCTTATGACTCCATAGCCCAATGGATTAAAAACCAGTGTTATATCTATCTCTTAGCCATAGCTGTTCTTCCCTCTTGCAACTTCTCACCTTTGAAACTCTTTGCATTCAGGGCTTTTCACCTCAAATAGTAATCATGATCAACCATCCAAAACAAAACAAAACCCTTGGACTTTATAACTAGCCTAATATCATTACCTCAAACTTCAAATACAATATCCATCTTTGTACATATTGGAGAGAGATCCACTCTACGGATTCGGAAAGCTAGATCACAGAATCCCAAAGTTGGTTGAAACGATGTTTGTTCTGCAATTGGACTACCTTAATCTTTGCAATAAATTACGAGACCTAACATTTCTGGCGACTCCTTTGGGGACCACTGGTGTTTTAATACCTTTAGAGGCCTCCGGAAAACCCTTTATTCAAAGAACACTTTGGGGAGTAAAAAAGCCTTTTCAGCTTCTTTGCACAGGATAGGTAGTTGTGATGAAACTTGTTTGAATCAGTGACAATCTAGGTCAACCCTAGGATTCTCATAAGACTCTATCTAACCTTGAAAAATCAGTTAGCTTAGCCATAAGAGTACACTGCCTTTGTCTCATAACCATAGCTAAGTTTTGAAACAGAGTTAGGATATTCTTAAAAACCACACTACTAAAAACAACTCACGAAAACCTAAAGATATTTCAGATTGGAATTAAATAAACATGGTGGTGGACCATAAGACCTTTTACCTCTGAAAGGAGCTAAAAATTTCCACTTGGCGACTCCACAATCCTTAACAGACCTTAAGACTCCACTGGGAAGAACCCTTATCATTATAATATTAGTCAAACTCAGTTAGAGGACTGTAGGATTAAATTTGCGAAAACAGATTAGTTGACCTCTTAAAGATTGTCATATCTGGTTAAACTTTTCTTATTAGTTGGGTCTCAAAACACAGCATAGTGGCTTCTAAAAAGATTCACACTAGAGCCCATCCAGACCCTAATCCACTCAAGATAGTTGATAACCCAGAAAGTATCCTTTGGAAGTCTCCCAGGATTAAATTATCAATTGTTTTCAGATCACCCTTGAGAGCTAATTCAGTCCCTGAAAATCTTTCGGCTCTACAACAATCACAAGTTGACTTAGTAAATCCATTCAGAACTAGGTCATTTGATGATATAATTCGGATAGACTCTGAGTCTTCACTTTCATCCCCAGAAACAAGTGAACATCTTGGTAGCAGGGAAACGACACCTCCTGATTTACATTTCCTTCACAATCTAGGTGTCTCTCATCCAAGATCAGCTCAACAGTCTATTCCTGGCCCATCCACATCTGCTCACCCTACATCCACTGTTCAAACCACCCCACTTCAGCCCACTCCACCTCTTGTAAATCCACCCCCACCACCTATCATGGCAGCATGGTATGCTCCCTTAGTCCTTCCTGTACCACTAGTCAATCTTCCACTGGACTATCAGTCCAAAATTCCATTATATGATGCTAGCAATACCATAACAACATCTCAACATGTGGACAAGATGAATGACTACTTTGACAGAAATGAAATTGATGATGATTCTGTCAAGCTTAGACTATTTGCTCAAAGTTTAGGGGGAGAAGCAAGAAAATGGTTTAAAGGTTTAGCCCCTCACAGCCCCCACCACCTATCATGGCAGCATGGTATGCTCCCTTAGTCCTTCCTGTACCACTAGTCAATCTTCCACAAGACTATCAGTCCAAAATTCCATTATATGATGCTAGCAATACCATAACATCATCTCAACATGTGGACAAGAAGAATGACTACTTTGACAGAAATGAAATTGATGATGATTCTGTCAAGCTTAGACTATTTTCTCAAAGTTTAGGGGGAGAATCAAGAAAATGGTTTAAAGGTCTAGCCCCTCACAGTATTAATAATCTCCAAGGCTTCCATCGAACATTCTTAAACAAATGGGAAGTAAGGAAGAATCCTCTCCAAGTTCTAGCTGACTATAACAATCTTCATAGGAATCCAGGGGAAAGTGTACATGCTTATCGTACCAGATTTAACAGTGTGTATAATGCACTTTCCCCTGAACTAAAACCTCCTCAGGGCTCAGCCTTAAACAAATTTCCTGAAGGGTTTCATCCTGACATGACCTATTCACTCAGAGAAAGAGTTTTTGCAACCCTTGAAGATATGCAAAGAGGTGCTCTTTCTGTAGAAGTTAACCTTATGGAGAAGAGAGCAAGAATGAAAACTGAAAAGAGAGTATCTTTCAGAGAGGAATCTACCCCCACTACTTCGAGCTCGAAAATGGAGAGAATGATGGAAGAAATGATGAAGAAAATGAGCATTCTAGAGAGAGCGCAAGCAAGTCTAAATCAAAACGCTCCTCAAAACAGAAACCAAAACCAGAATCAGAATATTAGAAGGAATCAACCTTTAAATAGACCTAGGGAAGATGATCAGCAGATCACTCCTCCCTTTCATCAAAACTATTTGAGTGAGGTTGAGGAAATAGATGAAATAACAGAGGATAATGATATAAACTTATTTGGGGTAGATGATGATAGCTTCGAGGTTCATTATGATAAAAAACAAGGTCTATATACACCATATGATGACAAAAGATATGATAATGAAAATTGTTATCAAAACATGGAAAACGCTGTCATAGAGCCTTCAAAGGAATATGAACTCAGAAGTAAATCTAATCAACAAACCCCCAACAGTAAAACCTCTGACAAGCCTTCTCAGAACAGCACTGCAACCAAGTCTAAAACAATCAAACAAAAAGACAAAACAATGGCTGTTAATTCTGGTAGTGGTAAAGAGAAAGACACTCAAAATATTGAAAAACAGAGTGCAGACTCCAGCAGTACTAACACGTCAGCTAGTACTCCTCTTACAACCGTTGTCTCAAGTGTAGATAAAACAAGTCAGTAAGCTATTGTTGCTGACAGAGTGGCAGTAAATAAGGCTGAAGCCAGCACTCCGAAGAATCAAAACCTTTTCAGCCTGGAACAGGAAATCTCAAAGATCAAAATTTCTGTTCCTTTGACTGAGTTAGCTACCCAACATGTATATAGGTCCAAAATTTTGAAGGCTTTGAACTTAGAAGATAATGAAGATACACTCAATCTTAATGACGACCAACCAGAGCTTATTTTTGGTCCAAAGATTGAAGGTAAATTCCAAGAGGGTCCTGTCCCTCCCTTTTATGTAAGCTTAAACATTCATGAAAAAATTCTGCACAATGCTATGCATGACTCGGGCGCTTCCCATAATTTAATGCCAAAAGCTGTAATGGAAAGCCTGGGTCTTGAAATTACCAGACCTTACAAAGACTTGTACTCCTTTGACTCAAGCAGAGTTAAATGTCTAGGATTGATTAAAGATCTCTGTGTTAACTTAGCCCAGATTCCAGCCAAATGTTTAGTCATGGATGTTGTTGTGGCTGATGTACCCCCAAAGTATGGAATGCTTTTATCAAGATCTTGGGGGGCTAAGTTACAAGGAACTATGCAAATGGACATGACCTATGCGACTATCCCTGTTTTTAATCAGGCTAGAAGGCTTTACAGAGAGTCACACATGCAATACACAGTGACAAGTCAAGACCGGCCTCAAAACTCTCCTCTGTATGTTGTTAGCACGAGCCTTGATTCTTTTATCATGTTCAATGATGAAACACTTACAGGACAAATCATTTCAACAGAATTAATGGCTGAAACGGAGAAAGAGAAACACAACGCTGAACGGCCGAAACAGTCTACTGTATCTGAAAAACCTAGCGAACTAAACACGGGTCTTGAAATACAAGTCATTAATCCATTAAACTTAAAGCTTAACAGTCAAGAGGGCAACCCTCAACCCGACGAAAAACCTGAGGAATCAAATCATACAAAGCCCATTCACCAAACTGAAAATGTTCCTCTCTGGACTATGTATTTTGATGGGTCATGCACCAGAACAAATGCTGGTGCAGGTGTCTGGATTACTAACACTGAAAACAATCATACAGAATGTATCTCATGTAAATTAAATTTTCAGTGTTCCAACAACATAGCAGAATATGAATCCCTCCTCTTAGGCCTGCATCTCTTAAAAAAGCTAGGTGCCAAAAGAATTAATGTATATGGGGATTCTGAATTCATCATTAGGCAAGTCAACAGGGAGTATAATGCAAATCACCCCAGAATTAGGGCCTACAGGAATGATGTCATGGATCTTTTAAAAACATTTGAGGAGTCCAACCTGACTTTTGTCCCAAGGAAAAGAAATATTGCAGCCCACAATTTAGCCTTTGCTGCTAGAACCTGCCCAATGCTATATGACGACACATCTCAGATTAAATTCAGACCAGCTGTCCCGGATAACAAGAAATATTGGTAGGTGTTTGATAGAGATAAACAAATAGAAGACTTCATGCAATTCAAAAATGAGTTTGAACTTCATAGTTTGGATTCAGATTATGAAACAGATTGCAGTGAAGAAAATTTTCTTGGTGAAGAAGAAATGTCTCTTGAGCTTATAGACATTAACCTTCAGACTAGCAAACTTAGAAACCAAACAGAATTAAGTGCAGAATCAGAAACAGAAGAATTGGAAACTCTGCACTCTAAAGACGAAAGTTTGCGTAGAGGTCTGACCCCTTTAGAAGAGTTATTCGATTTTAACGATGTGGAAAATAAACCAAAACTGGAACCTATAGAGACTGAAGTGGAAGAATGCAATATTGGCAGTAAAGAGAAACCGAAAATGATCAAACTGTCCAAAACTTTTCCAGCTCACATTAAACTCAAATACATAGAGCTGTTCAAAGAATTTTCTGATGTTTTTGCATGGAGTTACGAAGATCTTAAATCCTATGACACTGAAATAATACAACACAAAATCCCTCTTAAAGAAAACCAAAAACCATTCAAACAGAAACTGCGCAGAATAAACCCTGTCCAGTTGCCGTTGGTTCAGAAGGAGATCATGAAAATGTATGATGCTGGTATTATTGTCCCTGTTAGATATTCTGAATGGGTATCTAATCTGGTGTCTGTTAGGAAGAAAACTAGAGAAATCAGGCTTTGTTTAGACTTTAGGGACTTAAACAAAGCTTCATTAAAAGACAACTACCCTTTACCAAAGATGGATCACATTCTACAAAGGGTGGTAGGGTCTAGAAGAATTTCTTTGCTGGATGGCTTTTCGGGGTACAATCAGATCTTGGTTTACCCTGCTGATCAATTAAAGACAGCCTTTACTACACCATGGGGCACTTTCATGTATGTGAAAATGCCTTTTGGTCTAATGAATGCTAGAGCAACCTTTCAAAGAGCCATGGACATAGCATTCTCGGAAGAATTGGGCTTCTTCATCATTATCTACCTTGATGATGTCACGATGTTTTCAAAAATAGATGAAGAGCACTTAGAACATTTGAGGAAATTTTTCGAGAAATGCAGAAAATTTGGAATATCTTTAAACCCTAAGAAGACTCTATTTGGTCTCCAAGAAGGTAAACTCCTTGGGCACATTATTTCAGAAGAGGGTATAAAGATAGATCCAAAGAGGATTGAGGCTATATTGCAAATCTCTCATCCTCGAAACATCAAAGAGTTGCAGTCTTTCATTGGGAAGATTAACTTTTTGAGAAGGTTCATCCCTAACTTAGCTGAGCTCCTTAGGAATATCACAAACATGTTAAAGAAGGAGCAAGGGGTAAAATGGACCGTGGAAGCAAAGACATCCTTGAGCTGGTGAAACAAGCGTTAACCAAAACACCGGTTCTCATAAGTCCTGATTTTTCAAAAGATTTTTATATCTTCTCATTTGCATCAGAACATACCATAGCTGCGGTCCTTTTACAGAAAAATCCACAAGGACAAGAGCAGCCTATTGCATTCTTTAGCAAGGCATTGAGGGATGCCCCTTTGAAATATAACATTATGGAAAAGCAAGCTTTCGCCTTGGTAAAAGCTTTGAAGGACTTCAGGGTATACATCCTTCACTCACACATTATCGCCTTTGTCCCGAATTCAGTTGTTAAAGACATTCTAACACAGGACCCAGATGGTAAGAGAGGTAAGTGGATTGCCGTTATTCTTGAATATGATTTGGAGATTAAACCCACTAAGTTCATCAAAGGCCAAGGTTTAGCTAGATTGATGGCTGAATCAAATTGTGAAGTTCTTGATATTAACATGATTAATGCTTTGGATAACCAAGAAGAATTCTCGACTCCCATTATCGAAGACCATTTTCTGAATTCCCCTTGGTATACTGATATTATTTCTGTTTTGCTTAATCTGAATACACCTCCTTGTTTATCAAAAACAAAGGCAAGATTCCTAAAGTTAAAAACTGTAAACTATTGCATTATTGATAAATGTCTTTATTGGAAAAATGCAAGCGGTCTATTGCTTAAATGTTTGCCTGAGTTTGATGCAGAAAAGGTTAAGCGGGAGTTCCATGAAGGAGAATGTGGAGGTCATTTGTACTGGAAGTCAACAGCCAACAAGATCTTGAGGGCTGGTTTCTATTGGCCTACTCTTTTTAATGATGTACACATAGTAACCACTACTTGCCATAAATGCCAACTGTTCGAAGGCAAGAGAAAATTATTACCCCTTCCTCTGCATCCAATCACTGTTGAAGCTCCGTTTCAACAGTGGGGTCTTGACTTCATAGGAGAGATTCATCCACCATCCTTTTCAGCATGGTGGATTCTCCACAGAGTTCTTCACTAAGTGGATAAACCATTCATGTGGGCTTAAACCAATGATTCGATTATTGTAAGTTCACTGGCTCATCTTTTCGATTTGTTTGTCCTACCAAGATCATCAACGATAATGCGACAGCATTTGGATCTAAAGAATGGTTGAATTACGTCACAAATATCGAATAACATTGGGGCATTCCACGACCTATTACCCCGAGGTAATGGAATTTCAGAATCTTCAACAAAAGCTTAGTCAACATAATCAAGCGTGGAAGATAACAAAAATTCTTGGCACACAAAGCTGATTCATGCACTTTGGGCTGACAGATTAACTTTGAAGAAATCTATTGGTATGTCACCTTTTCAGCTTGTTTATGGTACAGATGCAATTTTTCCAAACAACCTTGGTGTGCCAGTAATGAAGTTAATTCAAGAATTGCAGACTGAAGAAGATGACATGACCAGAAGAATAAATCAGACCATTCATCTTCAGCAGACTAGGGAGGAAGTGTATAACAAGGCATTGCACAAACAAGACAGCATTAAAAAGCTTTTTGACAGAAGAACAAAGGCCAACAATTTCAAGATTGGGGACGAAGTTTTAAAGTGGGACTCAAGGAGGGAAGAAAGGGGCAAGCATGGAAAATTTTACAACCTATGGCTTGGCCCTTACTCTATTCATTCAATTTCTGGAAATAACGCATTTTTCTTACAGCAGTTGGATGGATCAGAATTGTTTGGGGGTCCCGTCAATGGCAGGATACTCAAGCATTACTTCTCTTGATTCATGATATGTTTTAAAGCCTTCCTTTTTCTTTTTCCATTATAAATATTTCATCCACCATTGCATTCAAGTTGTAAAAAATCAGAAATAAAAAAACAAAGAAAATGAAAAGAGGGCAAAAAGCAAAACAAGAAAGGCACAGCCCCATGCCAAAAAGAGAAATAAATCTGAAAGTGTGCAAGCTCAAATGCCACTCCTCAAAACACACTTCTAGTTAGTCAAACTGCCTAATCTTGACTAATTAGATTTAAATTTTCTATTTGATAGGGTAGTGAATTTGATTTTCCATTTGTTTAATCTTGGCTTATCGGTAGATAGATTAGGATAGAAATGAAGGTTCAAACAAACTCAAATTATGAACCAAACTTTCCAATATTTGATGACTCAAAGTATGATTTCTTATATGAGTCACGAAACACCGAAATATCAGAAGACCTCGTTCTAATCGACTCCCAAAACTTGAACCGGAAGGAAAATTAAGAACGACTCAAAGAAAAAAAAACATTTGAAAAGGAAGAGAAAGCATGATGAGAAACTTTTAGATCTTAAGCCTTCCATTTTTTATTTTAATTTTCTGCAAATAATAATCTATGTGCAGCTTGTTCTTATGCCATAGATCACAGCAAGTCAAACAGCTCAATCTTGACTTGACTTTTTTTAAATTTCTGTTGTAGAATTTAGAGAATGAAAGTTTGTTGGACAGTTTAATCCCAACAGACAGTAGATTAGGTAGAGAAATATCTAAGCTCAACTGTTTAATTGAGTTTAGGGAGAAATAGGGAAGAAATAGATTAGATTTCATAGCACAAAAAACAATAAAATGTTGTGGATGAGTTTTCAGTCAGGGGTACTTTCATTGAAGAAAAAATGCTGAGTACGTAGGATTATGGGCGGTGAAAGGCATATTGATGAAGTCCATTATTTTTTCATAAGCGATATTATTTTTCGACGACGAGATCATCTGGTGAAGAGCAATCCAAAGGATAAGGCACAAGTCGACCTCCCAGAGAGAAATCAAGTACGAATTCTTGATGCCTTCAAGAAAACCTGCATCTAGAAATTAGACCAGCATTGAACACCTATAATATTTTGTTATGTAAAGGTGGCTAAATCTGTTGTGAGCCTTCAATTTCATTCTTGGGTGTTGACTCTTCGAAGTCTCTGTAAGGCCTCTGGCAACACTGTCTATCCCGAGATCCTACATTGTTGTTTTACATCCTAAAAGCCTAAAGTGTTAGAAAATCCCAAGTTAAATACTGCTGCAGAACCCCTTGGTCCCCTTCCTTTTATTCCTCACTAACCTCATTTTCTATTCTCCATTTCCCATGAAAAACCCACAATTCCATGTTTCTCCCTTTCCATTTCATTAAAATCCCTTTAATAAGGTTAAAAACCCACTTTTTAACCTTACCGAAACCTTCATTTCCTTCAAAAAAACCAAAAGGTGGCTAAATCTATTCTGAGCCTTCAAGGAACAAATTTCATTGCTAAAAATTGTTGACTCTTGAAGTCTCTATAAGGCCTCCTGCATTTTTCCTCTGTCCAGATCCTACATTGCTGTTTACATCCTAAAAAGCCTCTAAAATCCTTCAAAAATCCCAAGATTCAATACTGTTGCATAACCCCTTGTTCTCCTTCATTTTCTTCCACACTAACCCCATTTTCTATTCTCCGTTTCCCATAAAAAACCCACAATTTCATTTTTCTCCATTTCCATTTCATTAAAATCTCCTTTATAAGGTTAAGAACCCACTTTTTAACCTTACCGAAACCTTCATCTCCTTCAAAAAACCCTTCAAAAGCCATGAAAATGCATGTTTTTATGTATAGGACTTAAGCCCCCTCGAGCTTAGGCCCCTAACCCTTTTTCATCCATATACACATGCCTTGGAACCGAGTTCTAAACCCTTTGGCGCTTGTCGCAAAGTGCAGATCGCAGAAATCCCAATTGCAGTCTTGTTTTAAAAGTGTAAATCGCAAAAATCTGCGCTGCGATCCATCACAAAATTGAAATTTTGCGCTGCAATAAGCTCCTTCCCTATATAATTACTCAGTCATATGGTCCTCCATGTGCCACATGGCCCGCAATCGGGCACCCATTGCATAAGCGCATTTTCATTGTTTGAAAGGTTTCATCCATCGCAAATATTTGTGATGCGACCGCTCCAATTGCATTTTTCCCCAGCGCTCATCGCGAATCGCAATATCGCATTTTCTCTCCATCACATAATCTGCCATCGCGTTCTCCATTTTTGCAATTTGCGATCAGTCCCGCCGGACCCACCATATGATACCCCCGCCTTTCATACAAAAATGATTTTTTCCTTTGTAAAGTCAAAAATGATATATTTTTTGATTTACAAAGGTTTTGCCCATTACATCCCACCGTCAATCTGCACCCCCGCTTCATGATCCAATGGTTACGCACCTTCCCCGCCTCCGAAGTAGTTTAAACCTAAAATGCAGGATTTCTTAATCATTTTTGTGTTTTGCAGGTGTTTTAATGGTTTTCCATTTGTATAATGAAAGAGAGCAGAGGGCCGGGAAAGACGTTTCTTGCACCTCTGAGCTGTTAAAGAGAACCATCTGCGGGGTTTTCGCCCCATTGTTTTCTCAATGCTTCATGGGCATTGATGCCTTTAAAAGCCCAGTGCGGCCCTGCACATTGACAAGACACTATTTTATTCAAAAGAACAGTTAAAGAGTATCAGTTTTGAAGACAAAACACAACAGATGAAGATTGAGGACAGTTTTTACGGGGATTACGGCTAAGACAGTTATCAAAAGCCTAATCCCTGATTTAAAAACACGATTTAAAGAAAACTTAAAGTGTTTATCAGACAGAAAATACCTTCACCTCCATACTTGAGGCGCATTGATTCCTCAACCACTACAGTTCCACCTATTGTCTCAAGACGCTCAATCAGAGGCTGAATTTATTGAACAAGATTAGATCTCTGCCTCGGAACAGCTGAAGAGTTATTTCTGCCAGGAATTTAATGAAAGAATGTCCACAGAATAACCTTAACACCGTGCAGAGCCTCAAAGGTCAACAAAAGCTCCCTCCGAGCTTACTTCATAAGTGTAAACCCATTAATGCAGCAGGACACCTGTATGATTTCTTCATCGAGCCTCCAAGGGCTAGGAAGACACTAATTCTACATTAATTGTATCTGAGATATTTTCATCAGATCTCACCTCCTCATCCTTCTATAAATACTTCAGTAGAGGATGAGTGAGGGGTTGCATTGGTTGGTTGTTAATGTAATTGTTGAAGTATTGTAACTGCCTCTGAGCAGAAAACTCTTGATTGTAGATAGGCTTTCACGGGCTCTTGGAGCTCTGCTTGTAACAGATAGGTTAGGTTGTGAAGAGATATGGATTAAAACACTGGATCTGAAGATTGTAACTAGTTTGAAGCATCAATACAAGCTGATTTATGGGATCCTGGTCTATGCTGATGGTGATGTGATTCTCACTGTAATTTGTATTTTGTTTATGTTTTTAATTTGTTTCATTTTCCACTATAAAGAACAGTTTAAACAGGGTTAGGACCTACTGTATATCAGTAACCTTCTCTGGCTGAGAAATCTTTATTTAAATGTGTTCTTTCAACTATGTTATTTGAAAATGATTTAACTCAGTCTAAGTATAGGGATGCTGGCATTCCCTCATCTTTTGTCACAGCTGAATGTTATTTTTAAATGTTACGTTCAATATATATTGTGTGAAGATGAATTGAGGAAATCAAGGTCAGCCCTGAGTCCCTTTCTTGTTTGCTCAACTATTTGATTGTTTCCCTCAGGATGTGTTAAAAGCTGACTAGTTTCGAAGTACTTATCAGATCTTAGACCATTCTGTGTGATCTTTGTGTTTCCCTTTGTTTTTATATGTTTTATATTAGAAGTGTATCAAAGGCTGGATAGTTTCAAAGCACTTACCAGATCCTAGTTTGCTTCTATGTTTCTCTTAACTGTTTGGTCAAAGGTTGGCTAGTTTCAATGTACTTACCAGATCCTAGGCTGCTCTTTGTTCTGCATTTGTCTTTTCCCCTTTCTTATTGTATCACTCCATTCCATAAATAAAAATTTAAAGAGATCCTTAGGCATAGATGACTTGCCCCATAGACCACTCTTGAACATGATTGTTTCAATTAAATCCTCTTATGACTCCATAGCCCAATGGACTAAAAACCCGCCGTCATCTTCTCTTCTTGATCAAATCTTATTCTGGTACTTGCAACTTCTCACCTTTGAACCTATTCACACATAGATCTTTCCGCCTCAGACAACAGCTATGTTCAACCATCCGGAAAAACCAAACAAAACCC